>CAAKHG010021489.1:0-32927 GCA_901007715.1 Dactylopterus volitans
AATGTTTTTCATTAAAGAGTTAATAAGCAATTCAAGCAATTTAATGTTCAAAATATCATATCAGTTGGTAATTCCATAAATGTTCTTTTGAGTTCTAGTTTCCAGGCCCCATCCTCTTACTCATGAATATATACTTTCTATTCAGCACCACGCATCTCGTCTTGTCTCGCCTCACCTCGCCTTGTCTCGTCTTGTTTTCTTCCGCTTATCCGGGTCGTGGGGGCAGCAGCGGCCTGCCGTCCGATCCACATTGCACCAGACCCATATGGTTCCTCCTGCAGGTGGTGGGCCAGCTGGAGGATGGACCCATGTCTCTGCCTCGGTCCGGATCTGACTGGACCCCATAGGCGGAGGCCCAGCCCCCAGGCGCTTGCTGGCAGGCCCTCTTCCCAGGCCGGACTCCATGGTGGGGCCCCAGTTCCCCTCCGGGCAGGGCACGCTGGTAGTTTGATGTTTTTATTCCCACATGTGTCTTTATGGATTATTCTTTGTCTGACCCTTCACCCAAGACCAATTTGCCATGGGAGACAACATAGCTCCTGGGATCATTAGGACACTCCAACCCCTCCACCACTATAAGGAGGAGGAGTGTATTCAGCACCTAGTTATTTTATTTTATTTTATTTTATTTTATTTTATTTTATTTTATTTTATTTTATTTTATTTTATTTTATTTTATTTTATTTTATTTTTATTTTATTTTATTTTATTTTATTTTATTTTATTTTATTTTATTTTATTTTATTCCATATTATGAAAATGCATGCAATGTTACACGTGCATAAACATGCAAAGTTATCTAACTGCATGGCGTAAAACAGTTGAATGTCAAAAAAGTGAGAGTCTCTCACCCACCCTCCCAGCTTTACATTTTGTTACATACTTTAATGGAAAAAACAGTGAAGTTGGGTGGTTTCATCGCGAGTGAGACCCGCTCTGTACTGCGGCAGCCTTCTGAGCGCATATTTCTGAGCACTTCCTGTCAAGTTTGGACTGACTTCCTGACAGTGCATGCTCTGTCTCAGCAGCTCCTCACCACAAGAGAAGAGATGTGGTCCACAGAGGAGCCGTCGGAGAGGCGGAGCAATGTCAGACTTCGGGGTTTGCTGGCAGACTGCGCTGAGCTCTTGTCTCATCTCGAGGCTGCATGTGACATGATGATGGTCCGGTCCGCTCATCAGATGCGACAGGCTGACGGCTGTCGCCACAGACTCCAGTTTCCACTTTGATGGCCGCTGTGTCAATTGAAAAACATTGCCAGAATGCGTTCCCTTTTCTCCTCCCTGCAAAAACTGAAAAACTGGTGCACCCGGTAGCCTTGACTGTTGTGAAGCTCTTAAAAAAACACAGAGCAACTTATAGACAATTGGTGTGTGCTGCAGGACCTGAAGAGGATCATATCGCAGCACTAGCTACCTCGTCGATTTACAGCTAACTTTAATATTCTTCTTGCGGCCTACCAGTGACTAAATAGTCTTGCTGCATACTGCAGCAATCCAGCATGGTTTTAACATAAGTGCCCACTGGATCCTTCTGGTCCTTGGATCTTATCTGTGGAGCAGCATGCTGCAGGACCTGAGGGTCAGAGAGTGTGTGCTCTTATTTTGACTTGCAATTTCACTGTCATTTCCTTTTTACTGTTTATTCATTTAAATTCTTTTTAGTTGCTTAGGTTGATGTGTGACTCTTACTATGTAAACTATAAATAAAGATTGTACTGATAGTTAATACAACAGTCTTTGACAGGGTCATGCTACTAATGTTGTTTATCTGTGACCACCAATGGCTTGCCAAACCACATGTTTGATTTTTTGCAAAAATAGCCCCAGATAGCTCTCTCCAGCACTCAAAAACATTGGTTGACTCTCAACCACCAAACAGGAAACACAAATGGCGTAAACTGCCAAGAAGCTTCTGCAGTTGCATCACCATGAATACGATAAATCACAATTCGATAGAATTCCGATTTAAAGAAAAATCTCCTGTAATCTCATAACCTCTGATCTCATGTTCCTCATCTTATAGGTCACCAAGTTGCAGATGCTACGCGCAAAAAAAACAAACAAAAAAAAACGAGCAAGTGCGTGAGCATCGTCGCCTCGCATCTGATCAAAGCCCCCTTTCTTAACTGTATTGGAACATTCATGTCGGGGCTCCTGCTCTGGGAAGGCTGCAGTCCTGACCCCTTTACAGGGGAGCCTAACGTTCTCCCAGCCAACACACAGCTGCACAGAGAGCACCTGCCACAGGCTGCAGAACAACCCTCAACCTTTCAACGACAGGAAACTCTCTGGGTTGCTCTCCTTCACTACACCAGCGTGCGTGTGTGTGTGTGTGCGTGCGTGTGTGTGAGTGCAAGTGTGTGTGTATGGGCTGTGCTCCCAGCTATGAGTTAGTTATAATAAAAGAGGCGGATGATGACATCTTCACCATCTTCACACCCAAGCTCAAGCGTCGTAGAAAAATATCTGCTTCTGAAAGAGACCTGCTGAACAAACCAACGTCTCGATGGCGGCGCCGAAAATCTGATAATATTGGACGCTTGGAGAGACAATTCAGTATTTGAAGAGGTGAGTGTTGAACTCCGAGAAACAATGAGTGTGACAAAAGGTAGATTATTAAACTAAATGAATGTATAATTTATATGTCATCAATACTTCTATTTGAGAGACTATTCAGAATAAATGTTATTAAGCTGGTTGGTGGTTTGACACGGTCATAAACGGTGCTGCATTTTGAAAATAAGTCCACACCCAGAAGTTAAGGTTACTAAACTTGGATACAGTTTTCATTTCCAGTTGCGTGTGATGACATTCAATACAGATTCACACCAACTGGATGTATTTTCACTGCCTCCTGTTACTGTTATTACTGTTATTTGTTAATGAAACAAAAAAAAACAAAAAAAAAAGGAAAGTGAGCCGAGATTCCATCTCTTTGTTCACAGAGTTCCCAGTTTCTGTAAAAAAAAAAAAAGTAAATCACAGCACTATCGACTATGGTAGTGAATTACTGCAAATTTCATTGTTTTTTTTTTAACACAGACCACGTTTCCCATCCATGTTCCCCTCGTGCTTTGCAAACAATAATAATCAACAGTATTTGCTTGGAAAGGCCCTCAGCTGCAGCTCATACAAAGTCGAGGGCAGCCTCTCAATGGAAAACACTGACTCTGTTTGTGCGACTCCCCGAGCGCTGGCCAGCAGGCGCAGGACTGCTGATAACTCATAAAGACTCCTGTGAGTCCTTCCACGGGGTCTCACCACAGCGGTGGGTTGTTGCCGGTGGGTCAGGCCTCTCCAAATTTTTCTCACGGCTTACAGCCTTTTGGGACGGGCGGCCGCTGCGATTAGCCCACTGACCCTGTTCCACGACCGCGCCACTGGGATCCCAGTGAGCTTGAGAAAGCCGGTTTGAGCCGAGCGCCGCTGAAAAACACAAAAGCGAAAAGCACGTGCAGACGGCGGATTTCACAAGATTAGCACTTCTGCAGGTTTAGGGAACCCAAGAAATCAAGCCTGAACTGGAATTAGGAGATTTAAGGGCCTCTCATGCGCAGCCTCGAACACATTAGCGCGCTGGACACTTGTGATTGTGCCCGTGTGACTGTGTGCAGACAAACATCAAAGCCTCAGCTGGTCTCAGGACCTTACTTTGGTTCCTGTTTGAGCACTGAGCATCCATTTTAAGGCGCGGCCCTCCATCGCGGCCGGCGGATTTCACCTCAAAAAACACTTTTGTGTTTGTCTCACATCTGCGAACCTGAAGCTGGTGACATTTTTTTTGACGTTTTTATATCAACTGCTTTAATTCGATGATACTTTAAAAAAAAAAAACCTTATCGGACTAGTTTATGAAAATAAAATAAAAAAAAAAAAAGCTTTCAGCGGGGAAACCTTGCCATGAAATAATTCACGTTCGTTTTGGGACTGTGACTGCCTTAATGATAACCAGCAAAATCTTCACGTTGCAGAAACGATGGGATGCAACTGCAGCTCAGACTATTCAGACAGCGAGTGGATCGAGAACCTGGATGAAATCTGTGAACACTGCAACTGCCCCATCCCTCCCCAGTCAGGCAATCCAGTGAGTGTGCGTGCGTGCATTTGTATGCAGACACATGCCGCGTTGGTATATTCTGAAAGTGTAGAACCAAGTGTTTTTCAGCTTGACATGATTAGGCTTTGGCTGCGTTTATGGTTAGTTGTGGCTCTGTGCACAGCGGAGTTCACCCGCAGCACACAAGTCCACAGTTCATGTCGTTCAAATTGTGTGTCCGTTTTTGAGCAGGTGCCGTGATGAACTGCCTACAGAGGAGAAAATTTAGTGGGACCGCAGTCCTCGCGCTGTTTCCTCGCAGTGACAAAGATGTGCCATTAGATCATAATTCAAGGAGAGAGCCACCTGCACGTAAACATAGCCGCTAATGATAAAGAGCCGCACACTAAACTACTATTGCACGAAGCACTTGATGTGAACGTGAGGTGCTCTAGTGCATAATCTAGTGTTATTTTCGTCACTGTTATCATTGGCGGCACTATTAGTGGTGGTATTGCTCTGTGAGCTAGAATATGATTTTCCTCTTGGTCCTCTCTCACCAGTATGTACAACAGCTGATTCCATACCATTCACAGCATTCACCACCTACATCGCCTTTAGCAGGTAACAACAGAACAATACATCTCCCTCCGTGTGTGTGTGTGTCTGTCGTATACAGGTATGTGTGTCACTAACACGCAATATGATCAGTCAAATTAAAGCAGGCTGTAATAATGTGGCTTAAAGTTACAAATTTGCCTGTAAGGGCTGTATAATCAGCACAACATATGACACCTTACACTCAGATATGTGAGACTCCACAATGAAAACAATCGGGGAGCCTCAGGCGGAGCAAAGAGGAGGGATCACCCCAAAGAAATCCGCCAAACAATCTCATGAGGATAAATATTTCTTTTTTTCTGTTTCCACTTTCTCCTGTTCTATTTAGTTTTTTGACATTTAGCAGTTTTCATTAAAATGTTACGGCGTTCCAGCGCCCCGCATAAAGCACAAACCTTTATTCAGGTCTGCTTTTCCACTAAAGCACTGGCTGTGCTTCTTGCAGAGAACCTTGTGGTGGCCATATACAGCTATGAACCCAAGCACGATGGCGACCTGGGCTTTGAGAAGGGAGACAAACTCAAGATCATCAACAAGTAAGCCGCCAGCGAACATGTCGCGTTCCTCGGGGAAAAATGTGATATTTCTGCTGGGAAAAAAAAAAATTCATTCATGATCCACTCACGGTCATAGCCAACTCTAGTTTGGATGTGACACCAAGTGTTCAGCAGGGTGACCTCGATATATCCTCACCAGCGACGTTCATTATGTCTTACAAAAATAAAATATCTGTCAACCAGGATTGTTCTTGTGGCCTACTATGAAAATATAGAGGGTATTTTATTTTATTTTATTTTATTTTATTTTATTTTATTTTATTTTATTTTATTTTATTTTATTTTATTTTATTTTTTCATGGTTCACCTAAGCCAAATGGTTTTCAACATAATCATGGTCCTGAAAATGCCAAGAATTTCAAGTGACAGACAATTTTTTTTTCTTTCACTTAACTGTGCGACAAATGTTGCAAGGCAATTGCTGATTGCAGGATATAATGACTCTAGAACAACAGCATCACCAGTGTTTTAAAATGGTTCCCTATAAGCTTTGCTTTTACCTTGAAATTGTGTCTGCTACCCCAGCGGCAGGAAAGCTCACTTTACCGCATGTTCCTGAAAGCCACGTTACCAACAGCGATGAAATGCAGCCACCAGCTGCCGCCAGCTGCCGGGAAATCAACCAATAGTTACGTTAAAAAAAAAAAAAAAAAAAAAAAAAAGCGGTGCCAAGCAGAGACATTTACTTTTACATTACATCCTATGATATTACACGTATCAATATTTAAGTTTCCACATTTAAGATTCAAATGAGCTGAATGTGATTCTCTGGGGACCATAAAAAGTTCACTCCAACAAAATCATCAAGGCTGAATTAACAGAAAATGGCAAAATAAGAGCGATGGTTTCGAATAGCTTGGTTGTAGTCGGGGTGTGTGGGGTTCCGCTGGCGACTGCAGCGCTGACTGAAATAGATGTGAATGTGACATTATTGCATCCATTTCCAATTAAAGTCACTCACATTATTGCCCCTTTTGACTGGCAGGGACGATCCGGAGTGGTTTTTGGCGGAGTCCCTCATCACGGGGCAGAGGGGCTACATCCCGCACAACTTTGTGGCAATGAACACCGTGGAGACCGAACCGTACGTGATACAGGAAACACACTGATACTGATCTCAGCGCCATGTCATTCAGCCTCAACGCCATCTCATACAATGCATGCCGCGTCCCTGAGGGAAGGGATGTGGTTAGTTGAGAGCGTAAAGCACGCTGTGTGTCTGTGTCACAGGTGGTTTTTTAAGAACATATCCAGAAACGACGCCATGAGGTTCCTCCTGGCTCCCGGAAACACGCAGGGCTCTTTCCTGATTCGCGAGAGTGAGACAACACCAGGTGAAGTGACGCTCACGTCATCACTGCATTGGACTCATTCCGTAGGGGTGCGACAAGTAGCACTTGAAAACGTTCATGTGGCTGTGACCTATTGGTGTTATGTGCATATACAGTGCTTAAAAATGTATCAGACCACCATCCAAAGTAAGGTTTTATATGCAGTACATACTGTATATATGCCATTTTACCATTTTTGACCGGAATGAGGAATTTCAAACTGAATTCGCCCTTTTTATACCTAATTTTCAGTCGGCTCACTGGGCTTCTCTGAGGAGCCAGAAATGATTTGCGCATAGCATTCAACCACGAAAACAAAATTTTCTGTTCAGGAATGCAAGGAAATAACCATAATTTGACATCTTAATCGAGAAATAATAACGTGCTTTACTGTTTTTCTGTTTTTTTAAGAAAGCAGTAAATTTGAAAAAATCATGGGTAGCAATAATAATTGTATTTTAACATTAAATATGTCATTTTGGTTCAAGAGCTTCTACATACTGGTGGTTTAACTATTTCAGAAGCACAAAAAATGATTTTGGTAATTACCAGTTCTGTTAATTTAGGGCAGCTGTGGCATAAACCTCACATTGGGTGGTGATCTAGTAAAGTTGTAGGGCACTGCTTGCAGATCGTCCTCAAAATGACTCCTGACGTCTATATTGCTCTGTTATCACTGGTGTCTCTAGAATAAGATGCATTTAACACAACGCCACTTCCTGTTTCCCAGCACTGTTTCATTTCCGCTGAAGATGAAAATGCTGCGATGTTTACATTCACGTTTCATCCATGTCACAGTTTGGTCCGTCACGCCGCGGCGCCGATCCTCTTTGACTCAAAAAATCCCAAAGCTTATCGGATGGGTTGCCATGAATTAGGATGGAGATAACTGTTTTGACTTTAGTTGTCACCACGAGTTAAAATGAGCTTTGTGCAGATTAAAAAAGGAAACATTTAATCTGGTGTTGATTAAATGACGTTTGTATATGTTTGTGTCACTCAGATAGTTCAAAATCTGTTAAAGTAGTAATCCGTGTACACTACACTTCCTCTTCGCTCCAGGGTCGTATTCCTTATCAATCAGGGACTTGGACCACACCACTGGTGAGGGAGTCAAGCACTACAGGATCCGCAACATGGACAACGGTGGCTTCTACATTACAGCCAAGATATCCTTCAATTCACTGAAGGAGCTCGTCCACCATCACTCTCGTACGTACCCTTTGGGTCATCAAAACACGCAAGTTTGAGGATGACACTGTGGCGTCTTGCCCTGAAGGGGGTTCAAACCCAGACTTCTTTTTGTCATCCAGGTGATGCAGACGGTTTGTGCACAAAGCTGGTGAAGCCGTGCCAGTCGAGGGCGCCGCAGAAGCCCTGGTGGCAGGACGAGTGGGAGATTCCCCGCGAGTCCCTGAAGCTGGAGCGCAGGCTTGGCGCCGGCCAGTTTGGAGAGGTCTGGATGGGTGAGTGATGGAGAGGGTGAAAGATGAACCACAAACATACATGCAGGTGTTGCGTTACAGCGGCAGCCTTAACAGCGCTGCACCCGAGCAACCACAACCAGCATCACCATTTTGCAGTCAGTCCACGTGTACGGAAAGATGTTTCTGTCTCTTTTGTATGGATGTAAAGAGTCATTACTTGTGTTTTTATATTTTTTTTTGCTAGTTTAGTTGCTCTTGACCCAGAAAATTTGAATCCGTGATTATGTTCCCCGCTCCTTTTCTTCTCTTGCCCTGCACACCTGATGTGTTTTTCTTCTTTTTAACTCATTTGCAGCTGCAACTCAAAGGCAGATTTTGACAGTCCTGGAGGATAAGAAATAATATTGTGAATGTGCTCATGCATTGGTTACATGTATCACATCATAATACTTGTAGCAGGCAGCGTCTATCTCCTTTGACTGACAGTTCGGGAAGAATAGTATGTCTATTACTGTATTTATAAGACTTTTTTTGTTGATGCTGTTTTTCCTGTCACCAAGATAAGATAAGATAAGATAAGATAAGATAAGATAAGATAAGATAAGATAAGATAAGATAAGATAAGATAAGATAAGATACGATGCGATAAGATAAGATAAGATAAGATAAGATAAGATAAGATAAGATAAGATAAGATAAGATATCCCTTTATTATTCACCGGATGGGGAAATTTAGAGTGTCGCTGCACAAGTCGACAGAAAGTAAAAGTGTCAATATAAAAAACAGAGAAATGAAGTAAATTAAGGTGATATGTACAGAACAAAGTAAGAGGTACTGATATACCTGACATGGGAACGTTATCGCACGGGTTCCATGATTAGGGCGGAGTTCAGGGAGCAGTGGCTCCTCCCCCTGACATCTTGTGCACTTGGCAACTACCTACAGGATGTCGGCGGCTCCTGGCTGGCTGCTGCTCCATTCTGTGCAGGGGAGTTATTACGATGGAATGAGTAGTTGAATGAAGCCAACACATCTTCAGCCGGCTGACGCTCTCTCTCCCCCTGAACTGAGAGACTTCAGCCGGCTTTTTCTGCAGTGTGTGCTGAGGAGTCCTCCTGCCGCACTCCGAGTTGTAGGCTTGTTTGAGCTGGTTGACTGGAGCATAATGTGAGGTGTTAACCCTGTCACGCAACATAACTCAAGCTACTAAATATACCTTTCCATTGAACCGATGGATCGGAGGAATTCTCCATTAACAATAGATGCATGAGCGCGAATTGCGCTTGGGAGGCCGGAACGTTCTGCTCAAAATGTTGAGGTGAACGATGGTACAACCCACAGTTATTATCCCAGTGGAGGACTGTTTCTCCATTTTCCATTCTTTGGTAATTTTTGCAATCAGAGGCCAACACCCCAAACAAGCCGCTGCATTGGAGGTAAACATGACCGACTGTGGCGCTTGTCCTCTTTTCACCGCCACCTTCTATTTACAAATATCTCCTTGCATGTAGTCTGGGCACTGCGTTGGCGTCTTTGTCTCATCCAAACATTGGCTACTGGTCGTACTTGAAAAATGGGAGTGACTTATTTGCTATCAAATATTTACCCACACTAGATAATAGGAAATATGCGGTCATCACCCGCAGTGAGATTTCCACTGCAGATTAAAAGCAGCCATCGTAATACTCTGACTGGAAAATGAGAATTGCTGAGCATCGGGCATGATGTATGACGGGTTATATGGCAGATGATAAAAGCGGTTGTCTGTGGGTTTGCCGTGATATACAAGGGTGTTTGGCATGCCAGAGCTGGAATGAGGCACAGTTGGCTTGCAAATATTTGATCACTTGATGCTTCATTTATGCTGCTTCTTATCCGACTATTTTCATTTAAACAGCAAAGTCATTCGTGAGAGCATATAACACCAAATGCCTTTCAGAGATTACATAACGTCAAAATATCTTTCTTTTGCCAGGTGTCTACAATAACGACAGGAAGGTGGCAATTAAGAATCTGAAGATCGGCACCATGTCTGTGGAGGCCTTCCTGGCGGAAGCCAACATGATGAAGAACTTGCAGCATCCTCGCCTCGTCCGCCTCTTCGCTGTGGTTACCCAGGAGCCAATCTTTATAGTCACAGAGTACATGGAAAATGGTAGGTGGCAATGTAGGTCAGAGTCTGAGACATTCAGCTAATCACTTAAGTCTCAAAGACCTAGAGCAGTTTATGGGGCAGCTGAGTCTTCTGGTTCTGTATTTATTTTTTGTTTTTCCTACCTTTTCGAGCACTCAGTTCCAGGCGGTATCTTTCACTGATTCATGAGAACCTAAAGGGTCAGAGTGGGTTCTCTTGAGGTCACAATTGTGCTTTGTCTAACATTGGACAAATTTACCAGAATTGTAATGTATAACAGAACCTCTTAATGTCCAAATGAGGCAAATGATACACTATTGGAAATAGTATAAACTCTGCTTTACTTGGCTTTTTACAGCAAATGGATAGTACAGGAAGTTCAAAGGTTATTAAACATGTTAGAGGACACCTTTCTTTTAGCCTGGGTAGGTCACTGGGGGCTGAAAACACCGACCTTTGACTGGAAATTCCAACTGTCACTAAAAGCATCATAAGAAAAGGAAAGCTCAGTCCCCGGGTATTTCCAACAAGCTAATTCTCATCCAAAAATGAATTCAAAAGAAATTCCCGCGCAATCACAAAATCTCCTCTCAGTTCGGTTCAGTCATCAAAAATATGTCCAAACCTGTCTGGAACGATCACTTTCCCACTCTCCTGCTCGGTTAGCCTGAATACCAAAGACGGCGTCGTCAGGGTAACTTCTGTGCCTGGAGCAAAGAAACACTCAGTGCCATGTCATGGATGTTCAGGATCAAACATGTCGATCTGTAATCACACTGCGGGCGCCGGAGCACATGCTGCAACAGAACACCGGGCTTCACCCTTTTCATGAGTCAGTGTTCGCCGCTCTGGTGAGCCCGTTGGGTTCGGTGAAGCTCGTGCGGCCCCAGCTGCCGCCGCGTTTATCTCCGCTATGGTATGAGATGCACACGTCTGGAGCAGGAAACGCGTCACCTGCAGTGGCGGCTTCACCATCAGCCGGCCGGCGTGACTTGCCATTGCTTCGGCCGCGCTTGCCGAAGATGCCCCGGCTATTTTCAGCCGCGCGGCCGCCCTCGGTGCCGAAATGTTTCAGCGCAAACACGAACTTTCACTTGCTTTCCTCCAGATATGTCTCTGGTGTTTACTCACTGAAGGGAAGTCTCTTACTGGCCGGCGTGAGATGTGTGGGGGGAGGGTGTTAAAATGGAGGAAGGTGATTCCCGAGTTATTGTTCAGCGGGACCCCTTGATGACGCCTGGCTTGTCTCCTGAGTCTGCGGGGAGATGCGCATGCATCCTCAGGCACACACACACGTGACCACATGCACGGACACATGTGCTCAGATAATGGAACACGGCGGTCGCAGCAGTAAACAAACGCTGCAGGAAACAATGGCCCGCTGGATCGTCCTCTCTTTCCCTTCCTCTTTACATAACAGTACGTGTGAATCGACTGCCGATCACAGACAGAAATCACAACGGCTCGCTCGTAATTGCGCCGCGCTGCAAGTTTGACGATTTTATTTTCACTCTGAGGAAAACCATAAGAAAATGCACAGAGATGTTGTCACTGACTGAAGGGCGGCCACGCAGCTTAAGTGAATGGAGGGCCTTTGTGTGGTCTTCTATGAGTGGCTTGTAACCATCAGCCGTGGCTCTACATGGGCCTGTCTCTTTGTCTGGGGTCCACGTGTGGACAGGAAACAATCGCCGCCTCTGTTTTCAAGAGAAAGGATGGCTCGGAGTTCCCGTCTTTTCAATCTGCCCCTTTCTTTATTATCGAAGATGGAAAATAACAGGCGTGCCATCACAGCTTCCCTTTGTGACCTTGACAAAGAGCGTTCATTTTGGCTCTCAGACTTCAAAAGCAGCTTTCCGGACTTAAGCAAAGAGCGGCAAATGCCTCTTCTTTCCTGGCACAGTCACTCCTCTTAAAGTACTTCCCCTGGCTGGACTTGGCTGACCAGCGTGCGGAGGTATTGTTCTGTCCTAATCAAACCCCACAAAGTCGCAGGAAATCGCGGCGACCGCTTGAGCCCATGCGTCAGCTTGAGTGATGCGCGGCGCTTCCTCGTTCTGTTTTTGCTTGATGTGCACCGCTATTCTGAGTCCACGTCTGTCTATTTATGTCTGTGATAGCGGCGGGGACACCGTGTCACTCCTGAACCGCCATTAGTATTTGTCACTTTAATCACCGGCACTTTCTGAGAATATGAATATGACTTATGAGATATCAGCATGTGCACAAGGTGGTAATGCGGTTTAACCATTTCCAGAAATGGGTCGGTGGAGTTCACCCGCTTACCTACCGTAGTTAGGGAGTTAATTCAGCAAAAAACTCCAGTTACTGTTTTCCTGCAAAGGACTTGGGTATGACTTGGGTGTCATGTGTTGCAGGTAGCCTGGTGGATTATCTAAAAACAACAGAGGGGAGCAGTTTGGCCGTGAACACGCTGATTGACATGGCGGCTCAGGTAAGACATTCGCACTCACTCCAAGTGTGCGAGTTTCGCCCCATTTACCATATTCCCCTTTCGTTTGTTCTTGCACTTCCTCATGTGTGTCACAATGATCCTCATAGACGGGAAACGGGCCCCTGTTGTAATGAGGCTCAGTCTTCTAAAAGCGTAGTGTGTTTGTGCGTGCGTGCGTGCGTGTGTGTGCGCGCGTAAACTATCGCAATGAACGCAGGTAAACGCATGCCAAATAGCCACAAAAGGACGCGAGCGTCTCAACATTTTTTTTTATCTGTTTCGCAAAGTCGCCGACTCAGCTAAATGACAGCAGGCTGACAGAAACTGAAATTAAATGCCTGATGCAGATTTTCCACTGAACATGTACTCATGTTTTCTCACAGCGCTGGTGAAGCGATGCCTGACGTGTATTTATAGCATCAGGAAACATAACAACAACTGAATGTGGATTTAACTCCGAGCACACAGTAAAGAAACATGGGATTCAACACAAACCGAAACACACAGAATACACATGTAGCTTCTAATTGATTGATTTATTTTTGAAAAGTCACGATTCCATGTTCTTGAAGTGAGTATTACGCGCCATGTTACGAACTGGCATGTACTGTGGGTGTGAGAGTGAAAAACACAACCACAGGAAGACAGACCCAAGTTTCAAATTCTAACATGAAAAAAAGTGAAGAAAAAAAAAAAGTGTTCTCAGGCGCTTTAGCGCTGGGTGAAGGGAAGTAGGAGTTTTTTAGAGAGCTTTGTGGTGAGCATATTTTACAAAAAGATGCTTTCAAGCAGCCCGCATGCACTGATGGCATTTGAGGAAAAAAAAAAAACCTTTTGAGTGAATAACTCTAACCATCTTCTGATGGACCGTAAAATTCTAGTGATTAATGACCCTGTGGCTCCGGCCCGAAAACTCACTGTACATCTTTATTCATCAGACTGGTGGCGTGCGTTACCTACAATATGTTATTAGGAGGAATTTGAGATTTTACTGACATGAATTTTAGCAACGGGAAACCAGACACCTAATTTGCTCAAATTTTTTCATGTCGGTCATGGAATAACCGTCCGAGGACTCCGAGGACGATTTGGCGTTCAGAGCTCAAATGAAAAGAACACAGAGGAAGAGTCAAAATGCGTTTCCATTTTCTAAGATGTCTGCTTTTGTCATGATTATACATTTTGTAGCCTTGATCTCGGCCTGATCTCCCTCCAAAGATATTTTGATCCTGTTTGAAGGGATGTTAGCTGAATAAATGAAAAAAAAAGAAAAAAAAGAAGTCTACAACAGCAAGCGAATCACACAGCAGTCAAACACAGAACGTGGAAAGATGGCAGCGGAGGTGCTAAGACGTGCAGTCATGGTGACGGCTGAAGTTTGAGAAATGCGCAGAGCTTCGCACATGTCATGTCTCTGCCAGACCTGCAGGGCCGATGGCACCTAGGCGACACATTCTCAGGTCTGAAACACACAGCAGGCGGACAGAACTGCTGCATAACCGGGCCTGAACAATCCTGCCTGTTTAGTCATCCGCGTTTATCTTGAAATGGACTCCCTCGATCCAAAAAAAGGGTTCCAAAAAAAGTTGGAACGCTGTAAAATGCAAATAAGCATAGACCGGCAATGATTTTGCAAATCCTTTTCAGCTTACTTTCGGGTTTATTCAGTTAATTACAATCCAAAGATAAGAATCTCAAAGTGATACACTGATACATTTTTTGTTCATCAACCTACTCCTACATTTGATGCGTGCAGCACATTTGAGAAAACGTTTGCGCGGGGTCAACAAAAGAGTGAAAGATATGTGATGCCCATAAAACACCCGTCCGGAACATTCTGGAACACAGGTGAACAGGTTTATGGGTAACAGGTGACAGTATTGTGACTTGGTGTTATAGGAGACCCTTGGCAGGCTCAGTCGTTCACACGCAAGGATGGCAAGAGACAAATATAGATAGATAGATAGATAGATAGATAGATAGATAGATAGATAGATAGATAGATAGATAGATAGATAGATAGATAGATAGATAGATAGATAGATAGATAGATAGATAGATAGATAGATAGATATTAGCGAGCCCTTTTGACTGGTCCCTCTAAGGGAAATTGAAATAGTCCAACTTTTTACGAACAATGTTTCTCAACATGTAAGCGCAAGGAATTTATGGACTTCACCATATACGGGCTTCGATTTCACCAAACTAATCCAGAGAAATCGGCCTGAACCAACACCAAACGTCTGTGACCTTCGGCCTCTTAGAAATCGCTGGATTTAAAATAGCCTTCATGGATGGACTGATCCAAAATGAAAACGCATGCTGTGGTTCATATCGTAAAAACTTTTTTAATTTTTTTTTTTGGAAATCATGGCCGTCGTGTGCTGCAGGCCCGAACAGGAAAAAGACGGCACGGATTCCACGTCTGTGAAGGCACCATTAATGCTTAATGGTGCATGCAGGTTTGGCATCAGCAAACGATGCCCCCCTCACGCGACGTGGTTTCCTGGGACTTCCCTGCTTATTCCAGCGTGTGACGACGCCCAGTCACATTCTGCAAGTGTTAAAAAAAAGAAAGAAAAAAAACAGAAAGAGTAATATAATATAAAGCCTTAACAGTTGCTCAGTTCTCAATGCTGTGTGTTGTCAAGAGGTAAGGTGATGTAACACCATGGTAAAAGGTTTTGAAATTTGTTGCAGTTATCATCTGAATTCAGGTCACATCGGATGTGCAATGCGTTGCGTTCCGTTTCCACACAGTTTTCTCAACTTTTTTGGAATCAGGGTTGTGTAAATATCCTCAGAGGTTAGATTAGATCGGGAATGACTCAGTAAGTAATAAGAACGAGTAAAAGGTAGGAATGCCGCCTCTGTTACCAGGAAATAGAGCTGGTGATCGGTCGGCTCGGCTGCAGAAAAGGGGCAGAGGGTATGAGGAACTGACCCAGGGAAGTGGCGACTCCCTGGCTGTGGGATTTTTCAGTTCATCTGTCCCGCGCGCGCTCGCACAGACAAATGTAACGCACAGCTCAAGCATACACAGGCTCCCTGTGCTCTACAGCCCATACTTGAATGCACACACACGCGCACACACAAACACGCGCACGCTATTCAGGCTTGTTTAATCGTGTGCCGCCCCCTGCAGGTGGCAGATGGCATGGCTTTCATTGAGCAGAAAAATTACATTCATCGAGACCTGAGAGCTGCAAATATCCTGGTGTCTCATGAGCTCATCTGTAAAGTGGCTGACTTTGGACTTGCGAGACTCATCGAGGACACCGAATACACAGCCAGAGAAGGTAAGGAGACCACGAGGATTGTTCTTTGAAAACCCCTATAGAGGCTTTAAATCAGGCAGAGCGAGTCTGTGAAAAACTACTTCCTTATCAGGTTTTTGTTGGAGTATATTTGTACTGAGAGACTCTAAACGGAATCGCAAAGTGGGCGGATGATAGAATTGTTATGTTCCAGTATTTGCATCTGATATGGACATCGGCTCCATTTCTGCGCAATAGCGCCACCGAGTGTCGATGACTTTTTTTTGCTCATAGGTGCAAAGTTCCCCATCAAGTGGACGGCGCCGGAGGCCATCAACTATGGGACTTTTTCCATAAAGTCTGATGTGTGGTCATTCGGGATCCTCCTGACAGAAATAGTCACATATGGACGCATACCCTACCCAGGTATCCACTGATTTGCTTAGTACCACATGACACTTCCAGCATGAAACATCTAACGACACCTAACATGATATCCCATGCTGCTGTTCAGGGATGAGCAACCAGGAGGTAATCCAGAAACTGGAGCAGGGCTACAGAATGCCAAAGCCAGAAAACTGCTCAGAGGGGCTTTATAACATCATGTGTTTGTGCTGGAGAGACAACCTAGAGGACAGGCCCACCTTCGAGTATCTGAGGAGCGTTCTGGAAGACTTCTTCACTGCTACAGAGAGGCAGTACCAGGAGGAGCCCTGATTGGGGCACAAGGACTTAAAGTGCATGTATTCATACTAAAGACACAGCCTGTGGAGATCGATGCTGGATTTTGACATAGCTGAGTAACTGGCCGCTCTCTTGGTGATCCTCATTAAGATGTAAATATGTTCTGAATGCTTCAGCTATTTGTGCAGATTAATAAATGTTTTCAAATTTTCATCCTTAAAGGAAATTGTTTATTTTGTATTCTATGTTGGCTTTTATGACACAAAGCTACACAGAACATCATTGTTCAGAGCATTTTTTTTTTTGTGAACTGTTACATAGAAGTCTCAAACGTCATGAAGGCAAACTTATTGACCCACCTTACTAAAGTGGACTCGGCTCAGGTCGCCCGCCAGCTGCCCCGTTGGCTGATCGATTCCTGGCTCCTCCTGTCACAAGTTTGTTTGGGAAAGACACTGAAAGTGTTTACACCACTAGCCACTCACACTGACTGGGCCACGTCGCTGCCTCTGGTGTGTGCGGGATAAAAACGCCTTACAAATGCACTCCTTCAAGATCCCACTGCACCCTGGACACTGTGGTATTGTTCCTGTGTGCTGCCACATATTCCACAGAAGGACCCCCAAATTTATCATGACAACTCAAACAGTAGAGTAGTACTACCATTTACTTTGATATCCCACTTGATACCTTTAACACGGACGCATTTATCCAAAAAAAGAAAATTAAAGTACATATCGACTGAGGGTGTTTTTTTTTTATATTGAGTCGTAGACATTTCCTCAATGTAAGATTTGTCCAAGAGAGAGAAGAGGGCGATATTGTTTTGGGGGACTTTGATTAGGTTAATTTATTATCTTTTTTCATATTAAAGGCTTTTCTAGAAATTAGATATTGCGTTTCAGTATAGTCCATAAATCAATCTACTGTTAGAAATATCATTTTGTTGAAATGGACACACATTCAAAGGGGAGTTTTGGGGTCATCTGCGGCCGCTCAAATTTTCAAATTTTCAAATTTGCAATTTTACATTTCGATCTGACTGCCTTTAATAGACGAGGGTGTCATAAGCTCCTGCTGAGCGGGCAGCGCAGCGTTCGCTCTGGAAGCGGTGGGTCTTCGCTGTGCCCGCGCGCTGCCACAAAGCCCCGCCAGGCAGCGCCACAAAGCAGGAGCGCGGGCCGTGAAAGCGGCGCCCCCTGTCGGACAAGCGCCGACGATCCACCCGCTGATTGGACGCGGTGGAAACTCCGTGCCTGTTGTCTCGCGGTGTGCAGCGAACGCCAGCCCCAAAAAAAAAGACAAAAAAATGGCGCTTACACAAGGAACAAAGAAGAAAGTTTGCTACTACTACGACGGTGAGTGCGGCGGCGGGCGCGCGGTCCGGCGAACCTCCGCGCACGCCGGGGGGAATGTGCTCCTCTGCGCCAGCGTTTGGTTGCAGTTAATTTCGCCTCTTGCTAATCTCGCATGTTGGCTAACTAACCCAGCTAGCTTGAGCCGCAGGCGGCTTCCATCACCCCAGTCCCGACACAACGTCGCCGAAACCGACGTCAGATATTTTAACACCCGAATAGTATTAACCCGCGTTTTCTTTTCTTTTTCTTTTTTTTCCACGCGTGCTGGTTGTACGCAGGACGTACGCTGGAGACGTTTATCGAGGGGATGGAAGTTATTCTGTCGGCGAAACGCTACTAGCTTGCGAGCTAACAATGGCGAGCGGGTCATTGTCATCACAATTAGCATAAACGCCAAGTTAAGATTAAAGGCGCATCTCGCCGCGCTGCTACGCGAGCTAGCTTGCGGCGGAGCCGTGTTCCGGTCCACATGAAAACCCGCTTTTGCGAAAGTGCTCCCCCCGCGTATGTAACTGGCCAATTTGCATAATTTACTCGAGGCCACTTGATGCTAAAACACGTCGCCCGTGCAAATGGTTGCAGGAACTTGATCGACGTTTTGACTTCCTCGACCGGGCTCGTCTCTGCGCGGACGCGCTTCTCCGTGCGAGCGGCCGCTTCCCGCTCCGGGTTTGCGTGCGTTTGTGTTCCGTTTCAGCCAATGTACAGGAATGGCCCGTTAAATAATTAAATAAAAGCCAACGTGCTGTCTCGATTTTGCTCTCTTTTCAGGTGATGTTGGGAATTATTACTACGGCCAGGGCCATCCCATGAAGCCCCACCGAATCCGCATGACTCACAACCTGTTGCTCAACTATGGCCTCTACAGAAAGATGGAGATATACGTATGTTTGCAATTGCAGCAAAAGTCCCCGCTCAATCGAATGTCAGGAATCTAGTAGTTTTGGTTTAGTGTCTCGCGGACTAACTCCACTCTTCTGTTCCAGCGTCCACACAAAGCCAGTGGGGAGGAGATGACCAAGTACCACAGTGACGACTACATCAAGTTCCTCCGGTCCATCCGACCAGACAACATGTCAGAGTATAGCAAACAGATGCAGAGATGTATGTTTGCTCACGCCGATAACCCTTTTGTAGATTGAGTTTTAGTTGTGGAATATTATCAGTAATATTGGTGATGCTTTACAGTTAACGTGGGGGAGGATTGTCCAGTGTTCGATGGGTTGTTTGAGTTCTGTCAGCTCTCAGGAGGCGGCTCCGTGGGTAAGTTGCCTCTTTCTAAACTAATCGTGCGATCATTGCCCCGACAAAATTATTGATTTCTGTACGATTTGGCTGCTAATTATTGCTTGCGGTTCGTGCTCCAGCCGGTGCCGTGAAGCTAAACAAACAGCAGACGGACATCGCCATCAACTGGGCCGGTGGCCTGCATCACGCCAAGAAGTCGGAGGCCTCTGGGTTCTGCTATGTCAATGACATCGTGCTGGCTATCCTGGAGCTACTAAAGTGAGTGGAAAAGCCCAGTACAGCTGCTCAAGTGCATGTTTTCGGGGTGATGCATAGTTGTAAAATATTTCGAATGAGAATCGAAACTTATAAGGGATTGTGTCTTGCTTTGTCCAGATACCACCAGAGAGTCCTGTACATAGATATCGACATCCATCACGGAGACGGTGTGGAGGAGGCCTTTTACACCACAGATCGTGTCATGACTGTGTCTTTCCACAAGTATGGAGAGTACTTTCCCGGCACTGGCGACCTGAGAGTAAGTTTTTGCCCAAACGAAACATCCTGTGGTAGTTGTAATACATCTATCTGACACTCGTTTTGGTCTCCGCAGGACATTGGCGCTGGGAAAGGCAAATACTACGCTGTGAATTACCCGCTGAGGGATGGGATTGACGACGAGTCATATGAAGCCATATTCAAGCCTGTGAGCAAATGAACACTTGTTTGCTTGTCATGGTTTTGTTGATGGAGATCTTTCTTAATGTGCAGAGGTTGGATGTTTTTTTTTGTTTTTTTGCGCAGATCATGGCCAAGGTGATGGAGATGTACCAGCCCAGCGCAGTGGTCCTGCAGTGTGGAGCGGATTCTCTGTCCGGAGATCGACTTGGCTGCTTCAACCTCACCATTAAAGGTTAGTAAGAAGAAAACTTCCTGCAAGCAGATATGTCTGTGTCGGATCAGTTTCCAACGTTTTTTTTGTTTTTCCCATGCTTTGCACTCAGGTCATGCCAAGTGTGTGGAGTACATGAAGAGCTTCAACCTGCCGCTCCTGATGTTGGGCGGAGGCGGCTACACCATCCGTAACGTGGCGCGCTGCTGGACGTACGAGACTGCTGTGGCCCTCGACACATCCATCCCCAATGGTGAGTCCTCATGCACCTGACGACAAACGTGACCGCAGACTCATCTGTGGTGCAGTGTCAGTGTTTGTAGTGCAGATTAAAAAGTGTGTCCGGGATCATTACTTTTTGACTTCACTGGGCATCTCATTTGTTCATCATTTTTCAGTACACAAGAGATTGATTTAAATCAAGTAATTCATGCAAAAAAAATATGCTAGTTTTGCTCGATTGGTTAAGTTTTGACATGAGACAACAGCATGTCAGTTTCACAGGGTAGTACAGGGTTTTTTCCTGCTTACAAAACTGTATGAAAAACGGATGCAACAAGTGATCAGAAAAGTGGAATCTGCCAAAATCAAAAGCAGCAGGTGGGATTTTTTAGAAATCAGTCGGTCAAGAATATTGCTCTGGGTGTAAATGTAATTGGAAAGCCCCAGTAGACTGCTGGTAGCAGGCACAACATTTTCAATCAATAAGTAGTAATATTTCTCAGCATTTGAAATGAGTAAAAAAGTGTCATATACATGTTCTCTCCACAGAGCTTCCGTACAATGACTACTTTGAGTACTTTGGACCAGATTTCAAGCTGCACATCAGTCCCTCCAACATGACCAACCAGAACACCAATGACTACCTGGAGAAGATCAAGTGAGTCCACAAAACCTCTGTTGAAATGAAGCTGGCGCTGTCTTTCCATTCGTCATCAAAAGTAGCATAAATCACACTTAGCATTCACGATAAAGTGATCTCGGTAGTCGTCGTTAGCAGTTAGCTTTCGTCCTGCATCGCGATGTAACATCACACCTGTCAGCATGTTTGACTTGTGCTCCGCCCTGCAGGCAGCGTTTGTTTGAGAACCTGCGCATGCTGCCCCATGCTCCCGGCGTGCAGATGCAGGCCATCCCCGAGGACACCATACAGCAGGACAGCGGAGACGAGGAGGAGGACGACCCCAACAAACGCATCTCCAGTAAGAACCTATGTCGCAGTCTTCATGGCTCACACAGGGAAACTGTCACGACAAACGCTCTCCCGTGCTGGCACCAAAGTTAGACGCCATCTTCCCTGTGACCCAAGATGGCGGCGTGTTCTAATGTGTCCCTGTCCTCTGTAACGTTAAGTCCGCGCTCATGACAAGAGGATAGCGTGTGAGGAGGAGTTCTCCGACTCTGAGGATGAAGGCGAAGGAGGCCGCAGAAACCAGGCCAGCTTCAAGAAGTCCAAGCGAGCCAAAACTGAAGGCGAGAAAGAGGGAGAAGAAAAGGAGAAGAAAGGTGAGGAGGAAACAAAAGGTATCTATTCATTTTTTTCATTCTCATTTCACCCTACACCTCATGTCAGAATACACCCTATTCCTACCCATGAATTAACATTTACGTTGGCAGTAGCATATTTTTTTTATGATACAGTTGAACTGCGAGGCAGCTCCCATCTGGAGCGAGTGTCAAATATCCAGCTGCAACCGAAGTTTTGATTCACTCTCATCGTCATCATTTGGGCACAGCAGTTGCCGTTCTCATTGAAGTAAAGCTCCAAAAAGCCACCGTACTTGACCTGCTCAGCTCCAAAACTGCAAACAGTTGGCAGCGACTAGGTCGGAGAACATGGTGGAACCAGACTTCTCCCCCGGGAGTTAGAGGAGCAAACGGAGACTTTCCCTTCGGACAGAAACAAAGCACTGAATGGATGATGCTGCTTCTCAAATGAGCAGCTGTTTGCCAGTCACAGTCTCGTTTCCAGTGTCGCTTTCAGTGTCCCCAAGAATTCACTACATCAGCCGACCCAGGTTCAGTCAGGCTGTTTGACTAATTTCTGATTGCTTTTTATTTTTAAATAGAAGTGAAGGAGGAGGAGAAGGTGCCAGAGGAGGAGAAGATGGACACATCAAAGTGAGAAAAAAAAACACACACACACACTTATTGACCTTGTCCAGGAGTTGGCTAATTCAGAGCGTTAACCATTTTCTTGCTTTGGGTCCTTTAGGCCGAAAGAGGAGTCCAAGACACCTTAAGGTCGCCAGCACCCGACGGCGCCGGTGCACCCGCTCAGAGCAGACCTTAAGGCATGAAATTTTTTTAATAAATCTCCTTTCCCAGCTGCTGTTGTGGAAAGGATTATACCTTTGTAATGAGATACTCGACCCTTCAACATGGGACAGGGATCCATCCATGTTTTTCTATGACACCTTTACAATATTACTGTTCATGGACTGAAGTGTTTCTTTTTTGAGTATTTGTCCCGAATCTTTTTATGCTCTGACACTTGCTTTTCCCTCGTGAGGCAACTCTGTAAAAAATGGCTCCGTACTTGTATGGTTTTATATATCTGATGGATTTAATTTATTTAAATCATAGATATTTTTGGCTACTCTTTGTTTTGTCTTTCAGTCCCACCTTTGTCCTGTGCCTTTTTTTGAATATGTAGTTGAAGCATGTTTGTATAATAGATCCTTTTCTGTAATAACATCTGTGTCGCTGGTCTTGCCTGCTAAAGTCACCAAGGTTAAGAGGGTTATACACACCAGATTACTTCCTCCCTGTCACATTGTAAGTCATATTCCTTAAATTTAGGTTAGAATTTAGTGTTTTTACCTTGCTTTTTTTTTTTTTTTTTGTGACTTCAGCCTCAATTATCCAACATGTTTGGGTCTTTACATTCCACAACAATTTGAGCTGGGGATGTTCAGAAATGGAAGGCAAGACAAACTCATTTGTTGTACATAGTTGAATCCTTTTAAAAAGTGTGAGGACGTGTCCCATGAGAATGTTTGCAAATGTCATTTTAAAGCCCGCCAGACCCTGGTGAGACTCGTCACACTTCAAAACGCCAATAAACTGCCATTAAAGTTACGTAGCTATGCTCTGTTAAGTTTTTCCAAAAGGCGGGGATCATAAGAGTGATGCCGGCCCGACCGAACCACAACCAGAATGATCGAAGAGTGAAGACGGGTGACAGCCCTGTATGGTCGCGACAACTTGAATATACCAAAAAGAAGAAAAAAAATCAGACGATTTCACATCAATATTTCATCAAGTTTATAAAAAAGAAGATACAAATCCATTATCTCAACTCACAATGTAACAGGCACAACAGACAACTTCACGGATGACGCTGCGTTTCACCCGGCGGTTGCCAACCCCCCTCAGCACTCGTACCGGGCTCAGAGCCACTGACTCTGCTCCGCCGCCGCCGCGCTGCCGTCCAGCAGTTCGTCGCGCTCCGCGGGCTCGGCTTCCACGTCCGACTGCGGCGCCGGAGGTGACTTGGGGATGACGGCGGCTCTCTGGATGCGCACCTGGAACGTTGCACAGGTTGCAGTTTGACTCCCAGTGATTTAGGACTTCAAAGGCACACAAGCACTGCAGTAAACCGAACTTAATTTACTTTTAAGTGCGTACGTGGAGTCGTCAGTGGTAGATGTAGTCATGGTTCCGCAACAAATTTCTCTGTTTGCATTATATTGACCGTTTCTGCCTCAGTTTTGCCACAGGCGCCGCCCTCATGCACCAGTACGTAACACCTACCGTGTCACTGGCGTAACAGCATTTGCCTTCATATCTCTAATGAATCTGATGCTTAAGCGGACTAAATTTATCATGAACGCAGATCGCACAAACACACGAGAAGTGGCTTTTATTATTAGCAAGCTGACAAGAGGACATTGATGACTGACTATACCTGCAGTTACTTCAAATGAAAACTCAAAAGGTTGCAAAAAAACAACTAATGGCTAAGCCCTGAGGAATTATTCATTCAAACATTTAGCACTGCTGTGCATACATTTTGGATATCTTGAAGTCAATGGTGGTCAATGATTCAGGTGCTTTTTTTTGTACCATTCTTTCTAGATGAATAATCCGTGTATCAAAGGTTTGTGCCCTTAGCAGGTACCCCTTGAATTAAAAGGTGAAAGTATTTAGGTTAGTTTACAGCCAGCTGGGCAACTGTTGATGTCCTTAAAAACTCAAAAGATTTGACTTAGCATTTTGTCTGAACTCTGCGTCTGCATAAATGAAAAGACTGAGCTTATGATGGCTCAGTTTCCTGTCTTTATCACCACACGGGCCTGTTTAAGCCGCTTTTTGCGGCCTTGACTGTTAAATTCAAAGCCGTGTAGCTGTTTGCTGCAAAAAAAAAAAAAAACAACTAAAGTTTGATTGTCGTTTTATGTTTGCGATGTCACCACCCAGCCCTGGAATCACTGTATAACATGATAATGCAGACAATGAGCTCAAGGTTGGCTAATATTTATTTTAAAGTCAGTGCGGCGGGGCAGGTCATTCCGAATAACAGGAAAGACGGGAAAGTGCCGATTTCTCCTTCACAGAATCAAGATGCTTCGCTCGCGTTGGGAGGTTTGAGACGCTCCGTCTAGAAAACCCTCTGCATCTCTGCCCCCTTTTCAGATTTATGCGATAAAAACAAAACTTTGACGTATTCAAGAAAAGCAACCGCATTGTCGACATCCATCAAGACTACAAACACACACACACACACACACACTGCGGCTCACCCTCTTCGCCCGGACCGGCTTCCTCCTGCACGGACACAGGTAGAGGAAGGAGGTGCAGGCGGCGAAGCAGCGGAAGGAGAACACCAACTCCATCACAGACATAAGGATGAGCGGCACCCACAGGATGATAGTGGTCCCCTGTGTGATCAAAAAAAAAACCAAAACTGATCACTAAAACACATTTATTTCCTCGCAGGGTGTCGCAACCGCCGACGAGCGATGAAACTCACGTAAATCCGGGTGGGGTCGAAGGGGCATTCGTACGTGATGCTGGACGAGCCGACGTCGTCCTGGGAAAACTTGCAGTGCGTGAGCAAGCTCCGCCCCTTATGAACGATGGCGGTCACCATGGAAGCCAGCAGGCCCAAAGCGGAGGCAACCGCCAGGAGGCCCGCCAGGAAGCTGAACACCAGCAGGACCCACTGCTGCGGGGGGGACCGCGACGAGGGCAGGTTTAAGCAAAGCAGACATTGTTCCACATGTGACGGATCATGTGCTTATCTATGCCAATCAGAGTACAAATCATAGGGACGTAGTTTTTTTCCATTTATTTGCTATATCTATATTTAAATCTTTGCTCGAATTCTGTGTTGGCATCCAACCCTCCTCCCTCAACACACACACACACACACAAAAACAAACAGGGCAAGTTCCAACAGGAGCCTAATGACAGATGTGATCTTTGAGCAGAGGAGGGAGAAGCTGTGGCACCGGCGGAGACGCAGCTCACCATGATCCTGCTTTTCTTGTTTTTGGAGAGGACAATGGTCAGCACCCCCACGATGATCCCCTGAGGGGGGCACAGGAGGCATGTTCAGGAAACGCTTGTAAATCCCAGCCCCGCGCGCTTCTAAACCGCGTGGCTTCGGCCGGGCGGCGTCGCCCGCGCGCGCCACTTACCACCAAGCCTGCCACGATGGCGATCACGTTGGCGACGGCGTACACCATGACGCGGGCCTCGGTGTGCACGTTGATGTGCCTGAGCACGGCGCCGTGCACCAGCGCGCCCAGGAGAAAGTTGACGTGGCCCACGAGCACCAGCCCCAGGCCCATCTTCATCAGGGCCTTGTTGTCCTTGAGGCTGGCGCAGCAGACTCCTGCAGGAAGCGCGCAGCCGTTACTCCCACCGCCGCTTTAGGCGCGCCGACCTCCGGCAAACTCCCCGGAAAAAAATACATCTCAACGGAGCGGAATTTCGAAAAAACGACACGTGATTGTGGGCGCGTGGCAGCCAATTTTGTCAGGCAACATGGTGCCCAAGAAGGAATCCATCCAAAACTTTTGGCACCCTATTGCATAGGGGTGGGGTGACCAAAATATTAGGGACACCACCAAGCACAGTTCAACAGCATCACAAATTACAGTCCCAATAACAATCAATAAACAGGACCAGGAAAAGCTCAAACGACCAGCTCTCACCACAACTTCCTTGCGGATCTACTGAGCTGTGTGGACCTGCTCTTGGTTTTTATCCACCAAATGGAAGCGCCTATGAAGCACCTTGAAAAATTAATATTTTGGTACCGTTTGGTTTATTCAAATCCTCGATCCCAAAAAAATCCCGCCATCTGTCTGCACTCGTGTTAACTAAATAACATCCATTCTATTTCATATCTCAACTTGAGCCATCCACAAACCTCTTTAACCTCTCTATAGTTTTTAAGCGGGTTTTGTTTTTGTTTCGTTACTTGACACTGCATTTTATTTCTACGTAGGGGCGTTTGCAGGCTCCAGGCCGCTTTTAATGCCAAACTCCTGAGCGGGCAGATCACCGGGGACGGCCGAAGCCTTCCCCCACCCGGGATGGCCGGTGCAACGTATAGACAACAAAGTATGCAAAATCATTGGGTTAATTCAATAAATGAGGTAGAATGAGGGTTATCTAGAATTGTAAACGATCACGTTTGTCGCCATTTGTGTTCCATGTTATAAGCGCGAGGAGTTGAGCGTGTCAGGAGAGAGCATGAGGCGCCGATGGTGGCACATTTGGAGGGGAGGGTTTATGACCTCTGAAGATAGAAGAGGAGCCCATCCAGAGAAGATGCCTTAGTACACCCCCCCCACCCCCCTTCACTCACACCGTAATCCAACAGAACAAAGGCTGGGGTGGTGTCACCTGGCCTGGGCGGGGGGGGGGTGTTAACCGCTGCTGTGGTCTTTCCCACAACCGCCACTGCAGAGGAACTCTCTCTGCTTTTGGTCATAATATTGTTGTTCCATTCACCATGTTGCATATTGTCACTGTAAACCTGAACACAACACTGCAGCCGATGATGATGATGATGATGATGATCACCATCGCCGTCGTCTACCACCTCCTCCTGTGTAAATACACTAGTGTCCCTCTTCTGTTCCTGTAGCTTTCTAATGGTCAATCAGAGCCACCTTACAGGATCTACCGTGGTCCTTCATTCAGTCAGAGTTCTGCCTCTCTGATGCTGCTTTTTATTCATATTACTGAAAATAGTAAGGTATCCATAACAGCTATGCGTCATTCTTCAGTTTGGAGCTTGAATCCCGCTGTTGAACTGCCATTAAAAAAACAACAACACCTGATCCATGCGCAACAAGTCGGTTAACTGTAAAAATCCAACTGGTATTAAAAAAATATATCGGCATAAACAAAGCAGTATGGGCTCGGTCTGACAAACATCTGCAAAATGTAGGTTAGTTTCTCTTCTTCCGGGAGCTGCGCGGCGCAGGCCACGCCTTTAAACCCGAGGCTCGCGACGCGCCCGTCCGCGCGGACACGCGCGCACAGGTGAACTTACCGCAGTTCACCATGGTGGATTCCCTCTTCTCCTACAGCAGATCGGTCTTCGCGCTCAATTCACACCATTTCTGACTGGTTTGTGTGTGTGTGTGTGTGTGTGTGTGTGTGGTCGAGATGAACCGTTGGTCCATTGATTTGTCTATTTACTGGGAATTTAATCTGATTATTTTGAAGGACGTTTGCTGGTTCTTGAATGTGAGCATCTTTGATATGATATGTTTGAAAAAAAAATCAAAACACAAAGAATCAAAAAAAGTCATTTCCACCTCTTAGAAATTGTTACTTTGTGTAATTTTATAGTCTAGAAAAAGCTTTAGACACTGCTTGAATCCTTTCAGCCTGACACTCTAAGTGTCTTAGAGTGTCATCTTAGGTGCAATAAGTACAATTTATTGTTATTATTGTTGTTGTTGTAGTTGTTATTCCTCCAACAGTCTGACCAGAAAAAAATAGAATCCCCCCCACTTAACAAAAAAAATCTGTTTCTTTTAAAGGGATAATTTGTGTTTCATGGGGTTGTATGAGGCGCTTATAGCTTATTAATCTTCAGTAGATGTGTATAGTGCTGTTCATAATACATAAGCACTTCATATATACCGCCTGTACAAAACCATCTTCTTAATAAAATTTTAGGGGCACGTTCAAGAGGCTAAAACATCATCCTCATAATTTAATCAGCAGAAAATTCTCCAGAATGTTTGATCCTTTGCTAATTGTATAGTTAAAAAAAAAAGTCTCAAGCATTTGATTTAGAATCAGGCGGGTCCTTCTAATTTGAATATTATCTGCTGATGATTTTAGTGTCAATTGAGAAATAGCGGAAAAACACTTGCGTGTTGGTATCTAATGTTTTTGCTTATGCAGCACAAAACAGTACATTCATATTCTATCTAACAATCAATGAAAGCAACAGTATTTAAGTGTGACGGGGAATTAGAGCCGTTATGAAAAATACAATAACTGGGTTCTTGAGATTCAAGCTGTAATTGGGAAAAAAGTCACAGTATCACAGGAAGCCGTAACATTACTAGAATCAAGTCATAATATTATGAGATGATTTTTTTCTGTTTAGCTTGGAAATGTGTAAGATTTCTGCTTTAGCAACATTTGGTTTGAATTATTGGTCACAGAAGTTCAGATCTGTTGATATCTGTTCATCCCCTTAACATATTGCCGTAACACCTTTATCCTTGCAATAATATCACTGTTTCCTTGTCAAATCACAAGGGTATTCTTATAACTTTTTTGTTTAGAAAAACAAAAACTTAAAAAAGAAACTGAAAATAAAAAAATCAATAAGATTACATTAAAAAAGAGAAAAAAGAAACAAGATATTGTTGGCTTTTGGCAAACATTCAATCATTTTTGAACTGCTAATACCAATTGTGATGGAAAATCATATTTAGTTTGAATTATGAGGAAGTGCAAATGTACGTAGTCTAACCGGCGTCGCCTGTCTGCAGACGGTCGGCCATGTTGGAACAGAAAGCGTAACTCTGCGGCTCGTGTCGCCTCTAACGGGGAGAAGCATCGCAACATCTCTAGATAATTGGCAGATTTAAATTGGGGAAGGAGCATTGAAATATTAAAAGCGATGGCCACCTTTATTACAGCTGAGGAAAGGATTGAATCATGGGCGGCGAGGCGCCGCTAACACCCTGAACACGCACCTCAGCCCTCAGCTTAGACGGCTCAGACATTAATTACCATCCATGTACGAGGCTGAGCAAATTCCACTGCTGGATGCTGTTTGCTGCAGTTCTGCATCTTTCTGGCTTGACATTATCTTGCACATAATAATGGAAGAATAGCAGGATGTTTGTGCGGCGCGCGGCTGTGACACGCGACATCGCTCAGAGAGGCTTTTACTGCCGACGGAAAATCAGGTTACAAGACGGCTTAAAGTTGGAAAAATATGGAGAGCAAATGTTTTCACAGAGGATGTCTGCATGCACACCTACTGAATCAAGCCTAAATGTTCCTGGAGAAACACACACACACACACACACACACACACACACACACACACACACACACACACACACGTGTACACGCCCGCCCGCAAACACACACACACACATACACACGTGTGCACGCACGCACGCCCGCAAACAAACACACACACACACACACTCACGTGTGCACGCCCGCCTGCAAACACACACTCACACACACATACACACACATTGATTAAATGGAGCCTGAGGTCCTGCACTTTTCATTATAGCAATGCATCATTGTGTGCGTGTGTGTGTGCGTGTGTGTGTGTTTGTGTTTGTGTCGCGTCACTTCTCATGACGTGTGTGTGTTATTGTGATGTGGCTGTATGAAATGCTGGGATGGCACTTAGCGGCGTGTCACGTGGCGAGCGGCGGCGAGCAGCAGGCCCCGCGGCCCCGCGGCCCCGCGGCCCCCCACCCGTCCGCCCTCCCCTCTTTAGCAGCGCATACGCTGCACAGCCTGGAGAAATGCCGTGGTAACACTGTCACGCAACAGTCGCGTCAGCGTTTTGACCCAATTTGAAGTCACTTTGCGTTTCAGCATCCTGACCAGGTCATGTGGGCGGGGCCAAAGCGGGCTAGGGGTCAACGGGAGGTCAAACGGCGCCACACTGGTTGCATTTGATGGTTCAAATGTCAACAAACCGACTAATATGTCGCCTGACACCTGACGTGGTCTCGTAGACAAAGTTTGGGTCGGTTGTTTTTGCTTTGCGGTGATTGGTCGGTGGTGAATGACTTCTTCTTCTGTGGTGGTTAAATTTGTCCTTGCAAACTGTGCAGGTGACTTTAGTTTCCTCCAACAATCCAACAATTTAAAGGTAAACCTTCCTCCTAAAACTCCAACCTCCTCGTCCTCACCATCCTCAGCCAGGACGCTCTGGTGAGGCTCAGGTCCTCACAGCTCACCGCGCTCTCGTTCTTCTTCTCCTGTTTTTTTGCCCCTTGGTTTCCAAAGGTCTACACCACAGGAAGTAGATTAAGCGCAGCTGCCTCCTCCATCTTCTAATCAGTTTTTGGCAGATGTGTAAAGGTGTTAGAAAAGTAATTTTGAAAGCCGTTTCGTCAACAGTAGCAGAAGCCGCAGGATCATATTTCAGCCGCCGCGTTCAGGTTTGATGCGTCAGAGCCGCGGCCGCCGGCGTCCACTTCCTGGCTCGTCTCTCTCGCTGTGCTCCCGCAACGACTCGCTGACTCCAATTTGCTCCAGATTGCTTTGAGGCGATCGACGTCGGTGCAGACGAGTGAGGGTAAACAATCGCCCGCGTTATTAAAGCGCCGCAGCGGCAGCATCTCGCCGCCGCCGCCGCAGAGCTTAACGGCCGACATGAGTAACTGCGATGGCTTCTCTCCCCAACATGCTTCCAAACGGAGGAGATCATTAGCAAGGAGCAGCTGTCAGTGTTGCTCCCTTCAGTGGTGTTAGAGCGCCACATGCATGACTCCAAACAACCACCCAAGCCTGCCTCTAAACGTCGCCGGAGGCGAGGGGGACGGTGCGTTCAGGGCCGCCCCGGTCTTCACGCGCGCCGTTCATCCACACACAACTTGTTTTGTTTCTTTTCTTTTTCCTTTGTTTCAAAGGTTTGCTGAATGTTGATTTGCTCTTGTGTTTATTCATCGCTTACGACTGATCAAGTGCCCTCTCTCTTACTTGTGCTCCATTTTTGTTTTTTCTTCTTTTTCATCCCTCCGTTGTGTCTGCATGCCCCCCCACTCCTCCACCCCCCCTCTTCTGCCTGTATTCATGCATGGGACGTGATGGGAAGAATTGGAACCACCGAGCTGTCACTCAAGTAGGCTTCAGTTTGATTAGAATATGATAATGAACAGTTTTATGTTTTATTTTTGCTTGCACACACACACACGCACACGCACACGCACACACACACACACACACACACACACACACACACACACACACACACATATGCCTGCACATTAAGGCAAAAACCCTCCAACTGGCTTTGACAACAATATTTAAAAGTTCAGCTCAATGCATTAAAGCTGCATGATTCAAAATGGTGGCAGTCATACACACTTGGAAAAATTAAACATTTCAAAATGAAAGTGACAAATACTAAACTTATGAGAAAAATGAACCCTTGAACAAAGGCCAGGGTGGTTCTCATTTCCAACGATGACCTGGCCAAGAGGCAGATACAAGGAAGTAACAACATAAACAAAGCAGACACCATATCATACTGAAGAAAATAATGTTCAAATAATTACAGTGAGACTTATTAAAAGTAAGTAGCTAGAAGCAAGCACAACATTCCGGGACTATTATTGCGGTGGTCGTAATGTTAGGGCGGACTGTTGTGTGTAATTGGAGCCCCCCGCCGGTTAAGTGTTAGCGATGGTTGCATCCATCTGGTGAACAACTTCTCTCTTTACTGGCGTGTTTGGCTGCTGAGTTCTGTGACGTGATTGGACGAGTCGAGGCGTCCGCTGGCCGCTTAGATCCAGATCAGGTGACAGCAAGCGCAGCGGCTGCACTCGCGTTACAGACGGCAGCGCATTAGCGCAATCGATGCCGCCGCCCACACACACAAACACACACACACACACACACGCTCATAACCTGATGGGTTAGTATATTTGTCGGTGCGCATCGCTGAGTGGCTGCTTCAATACTCAGTCCAGCTGCTGGTTACGTAACATTCCATCACACTGCAAACGAGAGTTTTTATCGTCACGTGTGCGTGTGTGTTTATGCATCTGTTCATTCACGTTCATACCTGTTCTCTGTAAGGATTTAAAGTGTTGCTTTCTTCATAACTGCATAACCGCGCAGATTCTTCCGTTTCATATCTAACACTGCCTTCAGAATAGAAGCTGATAACTATTAATAAACCGCTTGCAACTGTATAATTTAAGTTAATTTAACTTCTTTTAACTTTCCTTTCCTCCAAACCAAACTTTGCATATTTGAGTTTTTGCACCCTCGGGGGGTTGGAGACAGCACAGACGGACGCATCGATCGCACAAAAAGACTGATAACAACAGTTGTAACTCCTTTTTTTAATGATCAAAATCCATCCAGCAATATTAAAGCCATTTAGTGTTAAGTATGCTGTCAGCGGGCTCCATCCACACGCCGCTGACAGCAGGCGCTCCACTTTTAAAGATCCCCTCCAGGCATTAACACAATACCTACTTTCAAATGCTCATTTTGTGTGGAAAGTGAAAATCACCTCAATAAAAAAATTGTAGAAATGAGTGTACTCTCTCATTTAAAAATCCAGCACCTATCAAATAAGTTGATTAATATTGCAATAATAATAATAACAATAATAACAATAATATAATATATAATCAACTAATCAACATATATAAAAAAAAGTTGATTCATATAGCGTAATTTAGTGTATTCAAGCTTGTTGAAAACTAGCCAGGAAGGCAGTTCACACCTTCACTCACACAT
>CAAKHG010021489.1:37107-57244 GCA_901007715.1 Dactylopterus volitans
AGCCTGCCACATCATAGTTTCAGTTATGCTCATCATGACTTCCAGAAAACCTGTGCAATTGAGCCAGTACATTAGGGAATATGCACATACAGTGCAAGGCTTTACACACACACACACACACACACACACACACACACACACACACACACACACACACACACACACACACACACACTCTTAAAATAAAAAATAGGTTTAAAAATGACATGGAGAGGCCTGCTCAGCCTTGTATTGGCATATTTCATAGTGGGACTGTTTGCCAGTTGCCGTTAGCTTAACATTTGCGGTGTTGACCAAAGGAACGTGGCCTTTCAGGAGTTGTTACTCGTGGATCGAGCTCACTTCACGTTCACTGCACTTTTTCTGGGACGTTTTTCAAGCTGTGTGATCAGTTATTTGAATGGAAGCGTTTTTGTTTTTTAAATTTCTTAACCCTTTTAATTCTATTTTTATTTTGAGAACTGTAACATTTGTTTTCCAATTTAAATTTATTTTTTAATGTAAAAATGATTTCAAATCTTTTTTTAAATATTTTTTTTTAATTTCTTAACTCTTCGTTTGATTTTTTGTTTTAAGAAGTATCAAACTTTTTTTGTTCTTGGTTTATTTTTTAATTTTGAATTTATTTAAAATCTTTACGTTTAAGAACTCCATAACTCTAACGTGCAACTCTGATTGGCTGTGTGTGGGCCAATGGGGCGGCGCCGTGCAGTTAACGCTCTGTTATTCTTGCCTTCATTGGACTCGTCTCATCCGGCTGCTGCGGGACGTTGTGCTGAATTATTAAGAGGTGATGCATCACTCGCACTCGTTTTCACCGACTCCAAAATTGCCCCATAAAAATTGTTGAAAGGGCGAATAAGGAGAAAACTGAGAGCAGCATTTTTCACAAACGTTGAGGCTTCATGAAGCGTTCATGAGTAGATTCTCCAGCCAAATGACCATCACATAAGTCAATTTCTGAAAAAGATATTAGTATAACAAGTATGACAAAAAATCTCGGCATTGAATTAGTAATGATACCATAACGTTTTAATCACCCCACAGAGGCTTTCCTATTCAGCCTGGAGCTTAGTACAATTAATCCATAATCATACATCTAATATTGAAATTCTTACATCATATGTGTAGACAGATTAAATTTTAAGACAATTAATGTGTAGATTTCACTGAAGTCATAAACCTTTTCTGATATTTCATAAACCACATTTTGATTCCCAAGACATGAGAGAACAGTTTTATGCAACAAAAAAGCTGCTTCATTATTGTTTTATTTCAAAGAAAATCTGTAAAATTCATTTTCCATTTTATTCTTTCTTTTGTCTTTATGGTCCCATAACTTATTTATAGATTCACATTAATCACTGCAAAACAGTGATGAACCCATCAGCCATGGAGCCAGGGAGAACTGATTGCAGGGCTGTTGTATCATACTCTGGTGAACACGCGGTGGTCGTAATGTTATGGCTGATGGGTGTGTGTAAGTTGACGGTGTGTTTCAGGGTTGATGTTCCAGGAGAAGCGGCGCCTTCTGGTTAAGCGTCACACAGCGCTTCGCTGGTCCCAAACAACACTGGATTGTGAATGTGATAAACTGTAAGAATAATACCATCGTAAAGCCTCTAAACTGCTGAGGAGGAGGAGGAGGCAGCTTTGTCGTCTCTCTTCATCCCGATATGAAACATTTATAAGGCGTCTTCTGCTCGTGTGGCTCATATAATCCAGCGTGCAGCGCCGCCGTTGTGTGCGACTGCAGCACCTCGGAGCAATAAGCAACGCCGCCACATCAATTTGGCCCGCCGCTCCCGCCGCAATCACTCCTCAGCCCAGAGTCGCCGGGACCACCACCCTCCCTACCTCGCTCCCTCCCTCCATCCTTTCCTCCCTCACTTCCTCCTTCTCGCTTTTCAAGTTTGTGACCAGAATCTCTGGAAAGGAAGTGGAACTGATCCGGAAAAGCTCGCTGTCGTTTCATCGTGAATTCAATTATCCTAAAGTGCAGATATATGGGGGCAGAACCAAAACACAACAGGCGGCCTCGGGAGGATTGGGTTGTAGATGCAGCCGCCTGTAGTCCACGGCTGTTCTCCATGAAATATAGATGCCCTGATACTGTTCTATTTTTACATCAGCGCTGGATCGGCGCTGACAGTAGAAGATCACAGTGTGAAGAGGGATCGAGGGGGTGGCACGAGAAACGGGTGGGAGGGGGCTCTATGCATATGTCTTGTTTCTATAGCAACTGCCGGCCCCCGGGGCTGGAATTTCTGACAACTGTCTTCTAACTACCTTGGAACAAGCCGGCTGTTGGATGCTAAGCAACAACAACGCCACAAAGTTGTGTGTGCATCAGCAGGCGCAGAGGCGAGACCAGGCGCCGCCCCCAGGGGGCCCATCCGCCTCCCCCTGTCACGCCATTTTCTCATTTTTAAGACGCCTTGGATGGCCGCCGTTGTCGCCGCCGCCGTTGTCGCCGCCGCCGCTGTCGCCGCCGCATCTTCCCCAACTTCCTCAAAAACTAAAAAAAAAAAAAAAAAGAACACACTGTCAAATATCGCTGATTAAATAAAACGTGCTCAAAGTGGTAAAATGTGGATGAGTGAAGTTACACACAAACGGCAGCGTGGCCTTTTATGTGGAGGCGAAAGCTGCTGGAAACGGCTGCATATCACACACACACACACACACACACACACTCACACACACACACACACACACACACACACACACACACACACACACACACACACACACACACACACAGATTTGCTTTCTGATTGGGTCCCACATCAGTCTGCTCGGCACAGCTACAGGCTACAGTCACGAGAGCCAATGGGAGTGCAGGATGCCGCGAATGTCTACAGGCGAGAAATGTGACGACGGGAAACGCAACACGGAGCCGTTTCGTTGTTTGGAGGATGTCGGCTGTGAATACACATGTAAATGCATACGTGCGGCGGGCATGTTGGCGTGGGACCAACTGCCGCGAGAGCGCGCTGCCGCCGGGCGCGTGGCGAGCGTGGCGTTCACCAAGCTAACATTTCAAGATGTTTCACATCCTTTTGATCTGGATTTATTAATGCCACTGCCGCCGCTGACGGTGACGAGGCGCTGAGAAGTTTCGGGTTTGTCAGGTTGTGGTTCTCTCATCTCATCTTGTGATATTCATAAAACGCGAGAACGGCGGCCGCGTCCCGACTCTGAAGCCTCAGAGCAAGAATCAGAATTCAAATGCTCTATTGATCTAAAGGGGGAAATTACTCTGAGGAGCATAAACATAAATATAAGTAAGAGGGAATAGGAATCAACATATGAGTTAATGGATAATATAAATGTAAAGTAATATAAATACTATATGTGACATGAATAAATAAATAGACTGTTTGGACTAAAACTGTTGACGTGTGTTTGCGATGTTTTTGTGGCGCATTGATGATGATTGGCTGATGTTTGAGGCGCGCGTGCGAGGGTGGATGTCCTGCTGTGGGGCGGAGCAGGTTGTTACTGTGACGGCAGATGAACATGTTTCATATCCTGATGAGTTTCCATTTTCCTCACCGCCTCGTCCTGTTTGTGCATCTCCCCAACCCCCCCCCCCCTCCCTTCAGCCTTTTCCCCGGCAATTCTCCTGTTTGCCGTCGTCATAACAAGTTATTTAAACCTTTTCACTCCATTATCCCGGCGTTCCCCCTTCCTGGTCCATCCCTCCATGCCCCGCCTCTTTCATCTCCCCTCTCTCTTTTTAATAGCCCCCCTGGATGTCAACTGCCTCTTATGCCAATCGTTCCTCACTTCTCCGTGCAGTTTTCTTGCTGGTGGCTCCCTCCCCCCGTGGGTCCTATCCCTCCATCTCTGAGGGTTTAAACCACTGCTGGCAGCAGATACCTGCGAGAAAGAGGGAGCGGAAAGAGGAGGTAGAGAGGAAAGAGGAGGTAGAGAGGAGATGAGACAGATCAGAGTGACCATCAGAAGAAGAAGGGGAGCGAGAGGATGAATAAGAAAGTGGAAAGCGAGCTCCTGTGGCTGGACTAATTGAATCCTGCGCTCCCCTGTGAGTTGGATCTGCAGCAGCAGCAGCCGCAAGAAAAATCCTGCGCAAGATAGGAAGGAAGAGGAAGGTGCAGAAGGAGGAGGAGGAGGAGGTAGAGGAGGAAGGATGGTGGCGGCGGCGGCGGTGTGAGTTGGAGAAGAAATTGGATAACAAACATGAGAGGGGAAAAAGAGAGATAGCTCCTCTGGATGGACTAATTGAATTCCGATTTTTCCCTGGGAGATTGGTTAGCAGCGGCAGGCAGGCAGGCAGGCAGGCAGACAGGCAGACACGCAGGCGGGCGGGCGGGCAGACAGACAGACAGACAGGCAGGCAGGCAGGCAGACACGCAGGCAGGCAGGCGAGTCTCAGCTCCGTCCAACCAATCACACTAATACAGTGTTTATGTCCAATCCAGTGCAGCCGAGTCAATATGCTCTCCTCCGGCGCGAGGCAGGGCGGAGCTTCGGCGGGGCGCCGGCCAACTTCACACAACTATCCAATAAACAGAATTGGGCACATTACTTTAAAAAAGTAATTAGTTATAGTTACTCACTGGAACTTTAAATTTAACTGTATCTCCAGTTATCCGTATTAAAACTACATTTTAGATATGTTTAATTAAATCTAAACTTAATAATGTAAATTAATTACAGAAAGCGTATACTAATCTAGACTGTTTTAATGTAGCTGTGGGCCAATGTGGGATAAACCGAGGTGGAGAAACACTTTGTTCCTGCCATAATTATAATTCACCTTCACGTACAATGAGGGAAAATTAACACCTGTACTGTGTGGTACTCTGCCTTAGCCAATCCCCATCTCTTTTGCGGTTGCCCCGCCCCCTCCGTGGCTGAGAGAGCCTGGTCGGATCACTGGGATGGAAACAGCTTCAATAAGTAATGTGCCGCATTTTATTGTCAGTAACACTAACAGTGTTGTAACCATGGGAACAGTAAGGGTTTTCATTACTTGTTACAGAAAAACGTGGCTGCGATTAATGCCGTTTATTTGTAACGTTGTTTGTTCCCGTCACTGCAAATAAAACCTGCTGAAATATGGAAGGTGCCGCAGCGGGAAGCGCAGCTGGGAGCTGACCGCACTTTATCAGGGTCGATATCGGGAGAATCCCACGGCTGCTGCTGCCGCCGCGGTGGAACAAAGACAAGGCCAGACTGAGCCGGCATGCTCCGAAAGTGGCGCTCTGTTATCCCACGTAAATGGCGGGAAATGTCGAGGTGATGCCATCAACATCGGCGTCAACCGGCCGCGCTTCCGCGTGCGACCACACGTTTTCTCCACTGCAAAGCTCGTGAGCACCACCTGTTTTTCGTCGGCGCCTGTTCCCGCTCACGTGGGCGCTAACCAACGCTGCAGCGGCGTTCTTTTTTAAAGGCACGGCCGCCGTGCCACGCCGTGGCGCCGCTTCCTCCCGCTTCCACAGGTGCTCATTCACCCACAACCTGGAGCAAAAGCAGTCAAAAACGCGCGGCTCACACACGAAAACCTCAAAGTTTTCCGTTGTCATGCCGATGAACGTCTAGCCTGCTTCAGGTCCACGCGGGTTTCTTCGCAGTCGCACGTAAATTCTAATGTCGCGAGGAAGATGAGGGTGACTCCTTAAGTATTAAAATGAAGGTTTATTTTAGATAAAAAGTATCTCCGCATGTTTGCCATGATGGAGGTTTTACTGGTTATTGCTTCCTTTTGGTCTCCGTTTCTTCTTCCTTTGCTGTGTCTCGTTCTTCAAAGTCTAATTCATATTCTTCCTGACAATTGGAAAAATACACCCGCTGGTGGTTTTCCTGCTGTTGTTAGCTTAGCAGGTTGGCCGCGTAGCTTTGATGGCCGAGCTCGCAAAACACACGGTGATTCGACTTGAGCAGAGCTGCTTAAGCGGTTTTTAATGCACGATTTACCGGCCAATCAGAGAAGAGCATCCGCAGAGACCGCCGAACTGTGTGGTTTGTGTATTAATTCTTCAATGAAACCTTCGCTCCTGTTGGAGAAACATCTGCTGAGTGGAGCTTCTGAATGTTGATTCTGCAAACACAGAGGTTCCCCTGCTTCTTCTCTCTGTGTGTGTGTGTGCGTGTGTGTGTCTGCGTGTTTGTGTGTGTGTGCGTGCATGAGAAAGAGAGAGACTGGTTATTCAGCTCTCCTCTACCTCCCTCGCCCCTCTCCATCACCACGCAGCCCCCATGAATATTTAAGCAGCCCTCCACTTCCTCTGCTCCCTTTCTCTTCTCCACCTTTTCTTCTTCTTCTTCTCTTATCCACTGTCAGACCTTTTTGTCACCTCCTCGCCACATTTGTCCGCCTCCCCCCTTTTTGTAAATCACTCCTCTCTCTCTCCCTCTGAGTGTATCTGCTGGTCTCTCTATCCGGGCTTCAGCACGTCGTTTGCCGGGTGGGGGGAGGAAGCTGCTGTCCCTTAATGCCCAATCGTTGTTTCTTATTTAATCTGTTCCGCTTTATTGAATTTAATTATTTCTAAATGATTAACTTACAGTTCAGAGAAAGAGGGAGGGAGGGGAGGGAGCGTGCAGAAGGACATATGTTGTCAGATGGCTTGGAAGGGCCACTGGGGGAAAGATGGCGGCCATGGTGGCGTTTTGTTTTGGAGCCGGGGCCGAGAGTAAACAGCCGGCGCCGCACACTCATCAGTCTCTGATTCCATTACTGCAGCACGCCGGCGAACGCACCCTCACACATGCACGCACACACACACGCACACACACACACACACACCCCGCCCGCCAGCTCTCCTCGCCCTCAAACGCACTGCAATCGCAATATGCAGGCCAATGTTTGTGTGCCGTCACGGGGGAAAAAAGAAAAGAAGAGGAAGAAGCGAATTTGCATTTTTCTTCTTGAAATACGGTATCAGCACATGTTGTAGCTACAGGTACCCAATCATTCTACTTTTTCATTGTGTGTGTGTGTGTGTGTGTGTGTGTGTGTGTGTGTGTTTGACAGATGTAAAGAAACAGCAGCTTGTGTTTACCTTCACACGGCGCTGCGTCAAAAAGAGGAATTCATTAGAGAGCCGGAGGCTCCGAGAGCAGAGCTGGAACGGTGTCCGATGGGCTGTCGGCTCTTTGGAGGAGATTGTGGCTGCTGGGGGGGCGGAGAAAAACCCGGAATGATGGGGAACACGGTGCTGCGGCGCCCTTCCAATCACATCCCAGATATCCCTATACACTCGCAAAAGATAGAAGTTTTGCATGAATACACACTGGTTGCTGCGCGGCAGGAAGCGCCCCTCTGCGGCTGTTGTATCACCTCTGCTGCGACATTGTTTTACGTCTATTAAAACTGCGCCACAGATGCATCAAGATTTTATGAGATGGGTTATTGGTTCGTTTTCTTTCCACTCGGCTCTCAATGAGCAAATGAGCCTCGTTTCGTGTTTGACTCTGGACTGTATTAGTGCCGGTGCTGCGACTGTCTGTTATTATAATTATCAGCTAAACTGATGATTAATTTCTGGGCTGATTTGATCCAAACAACATGAGAAAATCCTCCCAGATCCAAGATGAATGTAGAATTCCATATTTTGTCTGACAAATAATTCAAAACCTGAACATGTTTAGAGAAAATGATTTGAGTTCTCTGTTCAGAGTGAGAATTATGTCACATTCAAGGCTGAAATGATAACTTGATTATGGCAATGATAGTAATCAACTGCTCTTTTAGGGAGTATCTTTGGATTTTGTTACGGAGACAAAGAAGGAGATTTGAATATCACTTCAGTCTTTAATGAAACTGTGATGAGCAATTTGCTGTATTTTCTGACACTTTGTCAGATTCATTAATTTACTGATTAATCAACACAGTAATGAGCAGATTAAAACGGCGATTAAGAAAAAAAGATTGCTGTGACGTTGCCATGGAAACGAAATGCAGAAATTGCCCCTCTTTGGGTCGTGCGGCTGTGGTTCATCAGTTCATGAGCGTAGCTAGCTGGAGACGTGGGCGTAGCTGGGCTAGCTGTGCAGCATTTAACATCACTCTCAATGCCACGTTTTCATGAATGCACCCTGCGACGTGTGTATGACTTATTTTCTTATTTGGGTAAAAAAAAAATAAAATAAAAAAAGTAGCGTTATAGAAAGTAGCAGCTCTGCGACTGGTGAATTGTGGTGCAGCTGCAGGAGCTTGGCCGTGGCGGTGGAGTTCACGCTGACCGCCCGCGTGCGTGCGTGTGCGCGTTTATGCCGACAGCCTGGAGAATTTAGTCCCAGAATTTGGATTGTTTGGACAAATGAAAAATAGCCGACTCAGGTCACAGCCGACCGTCCCGCCCTCCTCCGCGACATGTTTGTCGAGCTCATCCCCCTGAACTCTGGGAAATAACTTGCACACGCGAGCGCACGCCCGTGCACGCTCGTACATACTCGCGCACGCCCGTGCACGCTCGCACACAGTCGCTCGTGCTGGCGCGTGCTGGCGCGTGCTGGCACGTGCTGGCGCGTGCTGGCGTGCGCGCGTGCGCTCGCTCGCACCCACTTGTCACCAGCAGCCACACTCGCGCCCCGCGGGTATCAGCAATCAGACGAGGCGCCTCCATGCTGTGCTACATTAGCCTGAGACAGTTGCGAGGCTCCTCCGGTTCGTCGCTGCTGATCATGTTAAATCCACTTCCAGAGTTTATCTAATGTTAATGGAGATGTTTGTTTAATAACTGCTCAAACAATCACAATTGTTTGGCTGGTGCCATTAATTAATTCATATTCTTGGACCGCCAGCGCCGAACCAATGAGGCTTTGCTGACGAGTGTGAACATGTGCTGTGTTGGTGTGTGTGTGTGTGTGTTTCTTAATCTCCCTGATTGCGAACCGTCTTGTTGTGTTCCACCTCGGCTGTGGCGCAGTTATTGTGAGGAAAAGAGAGATATGAAGATGCTATAAATACTATTAATTAATACATATTCTTGGACTGCTGACCAGTGGGAACATGTGCTCGGGCAGCTGCCTCGGCTGTGCGCGCGCGCGCTTGTGTGTGTGTGTACGTGTGTGTGAATCTCTCCGATTGCTAACCATCTTGTTATTTTCCACCTCAGCTGTGTCGGAGTTATTGTGAGGCAAACAGAGATATGAATGGATATGAAAAACAAATTTTGCTCAAAGGTCGCGCAGGGCCGCCGCCGCCATCGCTGCCGCTGCCATCACTGCCGCCGCCATCACTGCCGCCGCCATCGCTGCCGCCGCCACCATTGGCGCCACCGACCCTGAAGTCCTCCATTTATTTACATTTCACGTAATGAGACGTGTAAAAAGACAAAACAAAAACGGTGGCGCCGCGTGCACACGCACCCGTGCTAATGCTAACTCAGAATGCAAAAACAGACACTGCTCGCGCGCCGCTATGCATGATGGGAAAAGGGTTGCTGAGTAGCTTCCAGATCCGACCGCGTTACTTCGCCGCTTCCATATAAAAACTGAAAGGACAGGATCTTTTCATGCATTTTTCTGGAAGAATCTACGTGTTTGTGTTGGACGGCACCACAAACGCGAGCAAAGCTGCGAGCGTGTTCAAACACTGTAAACATACAGCGAATAAATATTGGGCTGCGTTCACACTGCAGGCAAAAGATGCCCGAATCGGACTTTTTTTTTCCAAATCAGACCCCGCCCACTTTCATACGTGCTCCTAAACCGCATAGATAGCTGATGTTTGTCAAAGCCACCTCGGTCTGAACGCATGGATCGCATGGATCGCATGGATCGCATGGATCGCATGGATCGCATCGTCTCATCCCGCTTTTGCGTCGTCATCACAGCGTCGCAATCAATCGCCGGAGGAGGCGGGACCATGCGGCCAGATCACCATGGAAACGATGGATTCGAGCAGCCGCTGCTCCACTAAAGGCCGCCGCTAAAATCTGCGCTCTCCATTTTCCTTAATCTTCATCACTGGGTCATAATTTTATCGGCTCCGGCTGCACAACAAACTTAAATTCATACGCTGACACGTGCAGCGTCCATGTTTACTTCCGCAAACACGGTGCGGCTGCTCGCAGCCTCAGACTCGGCCACCTCGTGTGTGTGTCTGGCCGTATCTGGTTTGGCGTGAAGCCGGATGAACAGAGGTGCCAGAACTTTTGTTTTGTCATGAGCATTGTTATTTTTTGAGGGGGGAAAAATGGATCTAATTAACTGATCAAACATGACGCATGACTTGGCCGAGTTTCCCTCGCTTTCGCCTTTTGTGGAGCAAACACTGATTTGCGTTCGCCCGCAGATGTAACGCGCCGTCGTCAGAGGTCCTGCGAGGACTCCTCGAGACGATAAGCCGTCGTTAAGGCTCGGTGTCTCCACAAAACCCCATTTATAATGGATTGTTATTAAGCCGAGGATCATTTTTCACCTTGGATCGCACAGTGGGGATTTCTCAAAATGTCAACAGCTCGGTGTGATTGCTCAGTGTGACACAGCCAGCTCATTACCTTCGCGAGGAGGTTATGTTTTCACTCGATTGGTTAATTGGTTTGTTTTGTTTGCTAGCGGGAAAATTACATTTCCGAGTTTTGTTGAACTGGATGGACGGGGAGAGCGCGGACCAATCAGTGTTACAGTCTGGGCTAGATTTGTATAACAGTGAAAAATGGGCAGTTTTTTTTTTAATATGGGTTCTGGGAGTTCTACCATAGGCATCTACCATAGAGTTCTACCATGGGCATCTACCATAGAGTTCTACCATAGGCTTCTACCATAGAGTTCTACCATGGGCATCTACCATAGAGTTCTACCATAGGCATCTACCATAGAGTTCTACCATGGGCATCTACCATAGAGTTCTACCATGGGGATCTGCCATAGAGTTCTACCATGGGAATCTACCATAGAGTTCTACCATGGGGATCCGCCATAGAGTTCTACGATTGGCATCTACCATGGCACTGTAGCATGGAAACCTACCTGGTGATCTACCATGGGGATCTGCCATGGGATTCCACCATGGATATCTACCATAGAGTTCTACAATGGCGATCTACCATGGAGTTCTACTAAGAGGTTCTTCCTGGGGATCTAAAATGAAGTTCTACCCTGGGGATCTACCTGAGATTCTCCCGGGGCTCTGCCATGGGGATCTACCATGGGAAGCTACCTGGTGATCTACGATGGAGTTCCACCATGGGGATCTATCATGGGGTTCCACCATGGAGTCCTGCTGTGCCAAAGAACCCAGGGTGATGCGGAATCACTGGCAGCTGCGCCCAGCCAGATGGGGCCGTGGCGGCGTTCCTCATGCTTTGCTGCAGCCTCTCGGGTGATTCATTTGCACACTGATCCTCCCCGAAGTGAACCAGAGTGACCCGCTGGCGCTCGCCGCTCATCCTTGATGCGGCCTCGTCCCCTCCCACCGCTGCTTTTAATGCCCGTGCTTGATAAACATAATTCAGGAGCGTGCAGTTAATCACCACGGTGGGCCGGACCTGCACTCCCCTCACCGAGCGCCGCTCATTGACCCAGCCGGCACCCAGAATCAGCCTACTAAGCTTTTAATCTAAAACACAATTACCACCCATGACTCGACGGTTCCAAGCAATAATGTTTTCAGTTACTGCGGGAGAACAGCTGCTTTAAGCCTAATTTGCACACTCCATTGACCAGTCAGGCTAATAAACTGGAAGGCAGCGCAAATATTTATTTGCAATTCTGTGTCGTGCTTGTGCTGCCGAGAAGGAAACGCTTCCCGTGGAGGCCGTGACGACCAGATTGTGCCCTAAAATATCCATTAATAGATGATAACCACAATACAAGTCGTAGCCCGGGGAACAATAAATCTGTAGTCTGCAAACAGGGTTGTTTTTGGTTGTCATTAATAATTACGATGAACCACTGATGATTCATATCAGCGCTGACGTCCGTGACCGCCGTTTGGAATCGATTGGTCTGGCGTCGCCGTTAGCGCAACAAGAGATTTTCATTTTTTTCTAAAATATATATATTTTTTAAAAGCAACAACTGCTACAGTTTGAATTCTAATTTCACAGCAGGTTTTTTTTTTTTTTTTTCCCGGTTCCACTGCGGTTTGTCCTCGCTTCCATCGCGGTCCCCCTGGTCCGGCTGTTATCTGCAGATGGGAGGTTTGATGGTCCCGCGGCCGGCTCGTCCTCGTGCATTTTAATGCCCCATATTTCCTGGAGATTCTCCCTGCACGCGCTTGCTGCCTTGCCGGCGTTCCTATTTAGACATCATCACATCACAGACGTTTGCTGCCGATGCAACCAGCCGCACGGCCGGCAGGACGCCTCGCTCCTGTCGCCGCGACAACACAAACAACCCATCAGAGCTGGGTTAGGGTTAGTCAGTGATGCAGTTTAGATGTGTGTGTGTGTGTGTGTGTGTGTGTGTGTGCGCGTGTGTGTGTGCGCGCCATCCTCTCAGAATGCATATGAGCACCCTCAGATTTTCATGGCATTAGAGGCATGTTATTACTGATGTGACCGGCGGCAGGAAACGGGCTCTTTTCAGTGACATGAGGATGGAAATGTGAGGAGCTCCTGACCGGCTCATCTCCGTCGGGTTAATGAGGTTCCCAACAACATGCTGGATTTCATGCAGAATATTACACAGTTCGTTTTCATTTTTAACCCGCTGCTCTGCCTCGCACTTCACAAGCGCTTCATGTCACATGACTCTGACACCCAATTTGAAAAGAAAAATGTAAAAATATAACTCACCCACGAAGCTGTTGTTTGAGTTATTTCACCGAGACCAAACCAAATGCATCCTGCAGGTTTCAAACCGAGCTAAAGCTTAATTATTTTTTCTTTTCATAACACCGGAAAAATTATGCTAATTCAGACAATTTAAATTTTGTATTTCAAGAGAGTAAGCAGATTCCTTCTGCCAGCGTCTGATCGGTGGTCCCTCTGTGCCATAGGGGTGGGAGGGGCCGTCACCAGACCAGAATATCAAACTTCATGTCGATGCCCAAGAATTATACCCCATAACTGATATCATTTTCAACATCATTTCATGAAAAACATGATAAAAAATGAGTAGGCCTGAATTTGAAAAAGAATAAATATTAGAACCATACAAACAATAACATCAGTAACATCAGTTTTTTGCCACATGGGCAGGACTGATAACATTTGCTTTCCAATAGTAAGCAGCAGTCAGCTAGCTCAATGATGCATTAACAGACGGCTAATGTGGCCTTTGGCTAATAGCTAATCGTTAAATGGCTAACGTTGGCGCGTGCTGATTGATTGAGCTTCACTGACGTCTCCAAGTCACTCATAAAAACTTTGTTGCTTTTTAAGATGTTTCTCGTGCCACTCGACTTCCTGGCCGTCACGCTGTAGCGTTGTAGCATTGTTGCTGTATTGTTGTATTCATACAGCCTTCTCGCCATCCTCAGCCTTTCATTGGTTGTTTGCCTCAAATACAAAATACTTCCAAACTGCACTTTTGCTTTTTTTCTGGTTTTCAACTAAAGCTTCAGTGAAGGACCTTCAGTGGCAGCAGCAGCAGCACTCGCCATGTTGCGCTAGTTTCACGCCGGCGAAACCAGACGGCTCCGAGTCGTGGACGTCAGCTAGCGTCCATGTGTTCATCTGACAGTGAGGAGATGGTATTGGATGAAGATCTTAGTATCGATTCTTTATGACAATTCTAGCGCCATGACATAACAACATCATCATTTAGAAGCTTTTAGCCTGGTTATTTTAGCAGCGCATGTTTTAGCTCCTAACGTACCGTCACTGTAAATGGCCCAGTGATGCACATCAGATAAAAAAGGAAAGCAAGGAGCATCATTTTCCCAAATGTGGATTCTGGATTCTTGGAATGATTCGAGACCGTTGATTGGACTCGGAATGGTCGCCATGGGGCCCCGGGAACCGGCTGCTATCGGCAGTCTGTTATTGATGCAACTTGTGCCGCGATTCATCAGGAGCCGCTATTGGCATCTTGGCCAATCTAAAAGGAGGAAGTGATTTCTGATGCAAATAATGCTGCGATAACGAGAAATGAATGAGATCGCAGGAGGCTGATTGGCCACCTGGCGTCCTGTGGAGCGCCGTGGTGACGGGCGCGGCCACCTCACTCTGAGGCTGTGGCACCTTTGGAGACCTCAGGTGACTCTGCAGGCCGACGTCGGCGAGGCTTCACAGTCGCGTCTCTGCTAGAATGGTTCTTCTCTGTTTGCGTCGGTGGGGAGGTCCGTCAGTGTCAGTCGTGCGCAGAACATCGAAGAACCCCCCTAAACTGAGCCGGCTAACGATAACCTTGCTAAGTGAGGCGCTGCGGAGCAAAAGCAGGGCAGGTATAAATAAACCTGAGGATGCCGGAGACGCGGCAGAAGAGGAAAAACGCACAGGAACCCACAGAAAAACTAATTTGTTCACCTCGGTTCTCCGGCGCCGCCGAGCGCGTGGAAGCAGACGCGGAGACGGCGCCATCCCGCAAAGTCACGAAGCCGCGAGAAACACAACGCGGAAGCTGATTGTTTCTTTGCAGATGGGATGAAAACAATGACGATGCTGCTGAAAGTCAGAAGAAGAGAAACAAATATGGATGGAACCGTAACCGTGATTATTACTGTCTGCATCAGCTTCTCACCCACATGGTAGCGACTCTACTGTACTCTACCTCACGCTATTCTATCCTACTCTACCGTAAGGTTTGCACCTACTGGGGTGACCACGGTGGGATTATTTCCGGTCGCCATTTTTGAAAGTAAGAAATTAAAACTGCAGCCATGACAAGAGTTTGGTTGTTGAAAATGGCGGCGCAGGTTGGCGCTGCTCTGGGTGGTTCCGTGCATTGATGACGCAACGACGCCGTAACGATTCTCTCTGACCAATCAGAGGTCTGCAGCGTTTTCACGCCACCTTTTAGTACCTCATAGTACCTGGTCGGCCTTTTTTTTTGGAACCCCAGGAAAGCAGCTGCTAAAAAAGTGGTACCTGCTACTTTTTCCTCATGGAAACCCAAAAGAGTAGACTTGGTACCATGTAGTGGAAAAGTTCCACTTTATTACCCATGGAAGGGTCTCCAGAACCATGGGAGGAGAACATGATCTCCCTTGTGCAGCATTAATCTGACTATTGGCAGCTTTATTTTTCTTCTTCCTTATGAGACATTATCAGCTGAGGCGAGGTGAAGCCATAGGAGTCGACTTAACAGTGTATTGATTTTTTCTTCTTTTCAGTTTGCTCGCCGCGCGCATGTACACGCACACGAGCGCGCGCGCACACACACGCGTGCACACACACACAAAAGCCGGGTGTCAAGAAACACAAACAGCAGGAGCAGATGAATTAGTTAAGAGGTCTTTCCGCTCGATCGGTGCACAAACTGATCATTAGAATAGATGCTCATGTGCCACCCAGTTAGAGCTCCAGACACCCTGCACTTCACTCAATGAGATTACAGCCCTGCAGGTCTCTTATTATTATCATCACTCGCCTGTCAACCAATGACATTTCAATCAGGTTGAAGTCATTCTAATTCTTTAAAAAAAAATAAAAAAAATTTAAATCCATGGAAAACGTAATCTTTGGAATCACATCAGCATGCCGAAATTAAAGTTTTAAGTGGAGCCAATTACAGCTATCACGAGTCACAACCTCGGTTAACTCCCGTGACTCGAGGGTGTGAAAATGGAATATTAAATTCATGTTTTAAATAATTTCTCCTCCCACCGGCTACAAGCGATGGCGGGCGGTTTGAGCGTCGGTCGCGATTCCGGTCAAAGCTGCAGCGTGTTTCCTCGGGAATTTTTACATTCGAACAACTTGAGCCTGATTTCTGACAGACGTCCTGTGTGTTTATGCGTCTCTGAGTGGTTTACGAACCCAAATATGTCCAAAGAAAAAAGAAAAATGTTGTAAGATTATAAGAAAATGATTCAGCCGATTAGTGGATATGTTCTTGTGCTGGTTAACCGGGTTCATTTTATGGGCTCGGACCCGTCTGAGTGACTCACTGAAGTGATCCGGTTCACTTGAGTCACTTGAGTCAGTGTTGTTGCCCCGCCCCCCCAAAAAAAATATAATGTCACAAATGCAACAAAAATGTCAAATGTGCAAATGAATTATGGGTTAACCTAACCGAAATATGTTAAATGTTGAACAACAACCAAATGGAACCAAAACAAAAAGCAAAATATACCAAACTTATATAAGTTGAATTTATAGGACAAAAATACATAAATGAAAATAGCAACAATTATGCAAATTGTGCAAAATTGAATATTTTGAATAACTAAACAAAAACAACTGAATAAAAATGCAAAATGTGCAAAAGTTACGGAACTATATACATAAATGCAAAAACATATGCAAAAAGTAATCATCATCATAGCATTTGCGTAAAATATATTAGCCACATGACAGTCACCAGTGTGTTTAACCACCTGTTTATTACAATGTTATGCATCATCATCATACCCACAACATCGACGCTGACACTCCGGGCAGAACCTGCCTTCCGACGCCGTCACGGCAAAACGGCGAGCGTCATACAGGTGTGAGAAATGAAGGAGTGTGTGTTCGTGCGTGCGCGCACGCGTGTGTGTTTGTTTGGTTGTTGCATCACGCCGCGTCAGTGAGTTCCCGCCATCATCTGCTGCCTGTGAAACGCCGTTTAACGTCCCCCTAATCTGTCTTTTTAAGAATTAATTGCGAAGACAAACATTTTGAAGTCTGTCGTCTGAGATGTAACATGACTCAGCGCAGATCGCATTCATCAAGTGTAATCCCATTAACGCTCTGCCAATATTTAAATTTCCCGTCGATGTGCAGGAAGCGCTCGCTGCTTCCTGCGAGGAGACAAAGGTGTCAGCGCTTGTTTGAAGGTTTTGTTTACACATCGCAAAGGTTTTTTTTTTTAAATATATTTATATATATATTTGAAATAAAAGGTGCCTCCTTGCCTGCGATTGGTCAGTGATTCACAGCTTCGCCCTGCAGGGCCGTCACTTTGAGCCCTAATGAAGAGCAGTATGTCGCCGGCCATATGGCGGGGAGTCGTGGCGTTAGCGGCGCCGCCTGAGGCTCCTTCAGCTATGGCGCCTTGGCGGCGCCTCATTTTTGCTCGGCGGGGGCTCGTCTCTCTCGGCAACTCCGCGGAAACGCAGCGGTCAAGTGACCGGACCTCAAGAATGTCTTTTTAAACAGTTTTAAATGCTATAAATCATAAGCACTCTCCTTTGCGATATTTCTCCGGGGGTCATTCACCATTAGAAGATGGTTTCGCCTCGGCGGTCAGCGAGGTGGTGAAGGTCTGCGAGCACGGCGCCATTCTTTCCGGTCGCCATTCTTTCCGGTCGCCATCGTTGAAAGTAAAAAACTAACACTGTAGCCGCTACAATATTTTGGTTGTTTGAAAATGGCGGCACGGTTTTAGCGCTGGTCAGGGTGCTCCACGGGGGCCGCGCGTCGAGGACGCTGTGGCGGATCTCCCTGACCAATCAGAGGTCTTCAGCGTTTCCATGCCACCTTTTAGTACCTCATAGTACCTGGTCGGTCTTTTTTAGAACCCCAGGAGAGCAACTGCTAAAAATGTGGTGACTGCCACTCTTTTACGAATGGAAAACCAAACCTACTCTACCCTGCTGTACCCTACTCTACCCAACTCTACCCTACCCTACCCAACTCTACCCTACCCAACTCTACCCTACCCTACCTTACTCTACTCTCCTGGACTGGAATCAGTCAACTGCCAGTACTGTCAAAAGGGGGCTGGATTGTTGCCATGTGACTGCAGGTCTCAGCCAATCACGGCGATGAGACATGAGGAATGAGGCGGGGCTTTGATCAAGTGTCGGATATCATGTGTGATGGAGCTGTTCAAGGACCGTCAGAAAACGGAGACCCACACTCAGGCTGTACGGACTCAGTCTCTGATGGATGGTGGAGGTCTTTGGCTGGTTTCTTGGGTAAGAGGGTCACCATGTCAACCTCCTGTCAGGAGCGCACTCGGGAACCTTCCACAGCTGCCAGAGTCCTTTTAAGAGAGAACCTGACGACGTGGGCAGAGCCCGTCACGCCCTCGTCTCCGTGGCTGTGTGAGGCTGATCTGACGCCATGTTCTCCTCCCGTCTACAGCGACGCAGCAAGTTGACCCCCCCCCCCTCCCCCCCACCCCGACCTCCCCGTCTCCGACGCTTGATTCCGGTGGATCGCGCGGCTGCACTAACATACATGTGTACAGTGTTCAGTTGCACGCACCAGCGGAGATACTTACATGTGCAGCGCGCGTGTGTGTGTGTGTGTGTGTGCGCGCGCGTGCGGTCTAAATGAGCAGTGGGTTGCACCATGTGCCAACAAGCCTGGCTGGAGAAAGCTAACAGATGGGCTGGTTCTTCATCAGTGCAGGTCAGCGGCTGACAGTGAAGCCGGGACGACCTGCTGCGTGGACAGAATGTCAGCAACATCAAGTAGACAAATCGGAGCGTCGGGCGCCCGCCAAGGTCAAGGGTCACTGGCAGCACCTACAGACGCTCGTGGTCAGTAGCTATAAACATCGATAAAGCCCCTTCATTTCATATATACACACACTGTTTATGTTTGAGTCGTGGTTGTGGCCACGTTCGTCACATTTATAAGATGCTTTGCTTTAATTTGATGGAGAAATACGAGGCCGAGATGTTTTATTAGATTTTGATCAAGCGGCTTATAAAAACAGAACATTTGCAGACGCAGTTACGCTCGCTCCTTCCAGCGTGCATTCGAGGTGATCCCGCCGCCGCCGCCGCCGGGCGCCGCGCCGTCATTTCACAAAGAGTCATCAGTCCGAAAATGCAAATTCAAGACAGTAAAATGAAAAGGAGACGCAGTCTGTTTTGTTATATATCCCAGTAATGCAAATTATGCTTTAGCCTCTCTGTCATAATCCAGACACTGCCGGGGTGTATAAAGGACATAACAAATAGACTGTAATGCCCTGAAAGACATTAACAGTAATGACCTTATTCATTTGACACCATTACAATTACCCAGCCCAGAGGCTCAGCAGCTCTCTCTCCCTCTCTCTCTGGATCTCTCTCTCCCTCCCTCCACCCCTCCTTCATCCTCTCGGTTTCTCTCCATCTCTGTCATCTTCTCCCCAAAGCTGCAGTTGGGCTCACAGTTTGATTCGCTCATCGTGCGTGCGCATCATCCCGGCGCGACGCGGCGAAGCGCCGGCCCAACGGCTCGCGAGCGGACAACAATGCATTCATCTTTAAACACCTTCCCGAGACGTGAGGCCGGGCGCCAACGAGTGTAAAACCTGCAGAAGTAATTAGCCGGGGCGTTCTGCTGAGGGAGGCTGGCGCAGGGAGGCGGAGAGGCGAGATGTGTTTAACAGATGATCTATATGCGGCCCTTTTTTGGCGGCGATAACCCCGCTGAGAGGACTTATTGCAGTAAACACGCGCTTGCATCTCATAAATGCATCCGCATCGATTCTGGTTCCCCGCGGTGCCACCTTCAGGCCGTCGCGATGTCTCCCTCGGCGGGAGTAGCATCGGTGAGAAGTGGCGAGAGGACGGGGGCGGGGCGTGCCATCTGGCATGCGGGCAGAGAATGACGGCGGCGCCTCCTCACTGACCTCGCGGTCTGAACCTGCTTATTTGTCCGAGCACCTATAGCCAAGCTGCAGGGAGGGCGAGAGCGTAACGTTCACGCTGGGCACCGAGTGATGATGATGATGATGATGATGATGATGATGCGTCCTGTGAGAGTAATTTACCCATAATGCTCAAGCTGCTACAGCATAAGGCAGCAGATCGCACGCTAAAGTCTGTTCCCTGACAACGGCTCCTCCTCCATCCCGCTCGCAACTCGCTCCTCTGATCATATCTGTTATGCACCCATCAGCCGGAAGATTATGGCCATCCCAGGGCGACGGAATACGAGAGACAAAACCACGGAAGAGCCTCAAGGACTCCTGGAGGAGGCGTTACACTGAGGGGGGTCCCTAATATTTTGGTCACCCCACTCTTATGCATTAGGGCGACCAGAATATTAGGGACCCCCCTCATTGTAACCCAGTACAGTCCAACAGCGTCACAAACTACAGTCCCAATAACAATCATTCAAACATGTCAACACCTCTCTCACACACATTCAATCACAATTCATACAAGCCTTAAAAAAGT
>CAAKHG010021492.1:5128-23228 GCA_901007715.1 Dactylopterus volitans
TGCGACCGTCCGGCGTCGCCGCTTCTTAATTAGAGCTTCAGAGTTGCAGGTGGATTAATCATCAGTGTAATGATGATTTCAGTGGAAGCAGCTGCAGCTGCTGCCGGCAGCCTCACGTTCACACATCCTTTTTTTTTTATGTCCGCATATACTTGGCCGCTTGACTGCAGGGGGTCATAACAATGAGAATTATGAGTTATGATCTCAAATGGAATGATTTTTTTTTTTTTTTTAAACGATGGGAGACCTTCATGTTGGACCTGCAGGATTCTGTCTCCTACACCCCGCTCAGGCAGGCATGGTTCTGGTTCTGGTTCCCGCTGCGCTGTGGAGTCTCAGAACCTCACACCAGTTTAAGTGGAGCCAATGTGGGAGAACATTACTCCGCCTTGCTCAAGTGGAAGTAAACACAACAGTTGATGAATATGACACGCCCGCTGATGATGTAACGATTAGCGAGAAAGCGCCAACTATTTTGTTGTTCCAGCTGAGAACCAACTTTTCATGTTCTCAACCACATTTTTTCCGGATTGAATACGCCAGCCGGTACAAAATTAGGTTTGGGAACCGGAACTGGCATGGAGCCCCGCTGGTGTGAAAGGCAACTGAAAGGGTGTGAAAGGGTGTGAAAGGGCTACTGAAACGGCTACAGATGGGTGTGAAAGGCGACTGAAGATTGTGAAAGGCTACTGAAAGGGCTACGGAAGGGTGTGAAAGGCTACTGAAAGGGTGTGAAAGGGGACTTAAAAGGTGTGAAAAGTGCCTGAAAGGGTGAAAGGCTACTGAAAGAGTGTGAAAGGGTTTTAAAGGGCTACTGAAAGGGTGTGAAAGGGCCACTGAAACGGCTACAGACGGGTGTGAAAGGCTACTGAAAGGGTGTGAAAGGTGACTTAAAGGGTGCGCAAGGCTACTACAAGGGCTACGGAAGGGTGTGAAAGGCTACTGAAAGGGTGTGAAAGGTGACTTAAAGGGTGTGAAAGGCTACTGAGAGGGTGTGAAAGGTGACTTAAAGGGTGCGCAAGGCTACTACAAGGGCTACGGAAGGGTGTGAAAGGCTACTGAAAGGGTGTGAAAGGCTACTGAAAGGGTGTGAAAGGCGACTAAAAGGGTTCGAAAGGGCTATGGAGGAGTGTGAAAGGGTTCTAAAAGGCTACTGAAAGGGTGTGAAAGGCGACTGAAAAGGTAACAAAGGCAACTGAAAGGGCGTGAAAGGCCCGTCCTCGACGCACGGCGCTGTCCTGTGGTTGCAGCAGGCTATACTGAGAGTGAAGGTTATGATCACCTGATAGTAATAACAGCAGCACTTACATGTCAGATGATTTTCCGTTATTTTTTGTCCGTTTGTGCTTGCGACTGAAGCCTCTGACATCATCAGACAACCAGGCTTGATTTGATCCAGTCAGTCAGTCAGTCAGTCAATCGGCAGTAGAATCGCTAACGGAGAGGTCAGACCGCTGGATGCCACCCGGGGGGACGGGGGACAATGATCTCCCCAGCTTCTCCCACATATTGTCCATTTGTGATGAAATATTGGATATGCCGTAAATCCCCCCGCGAAACCGGATTTCAATTACGTCTGCCATTTCATTCTTCTTAGTTACCGCGCGACGCTGCCAGCTAATCAGGTTTGTTGTTCAGCCTCGACTGTAAATCAGATCTTCAGCGCGGGTTCATCTTTTGCCGGGATGATGGAGAGTCCAGGACCCGGCGTGACTGATGCTGATGCACCTGAGAGGCAGCTGCGTTACTCAGCTCAGCAGTCGGTTGCCGCTGCTGCTAACGCTGCTGCTGCCGCTAACGCCGCTGCTGCCGCCGCCGCTGCCGCTGCCGTTGCCGCCGCCGCCGCCGCTGCTGCTGCTGCTGCCACTCGATACCTGCCACCACTGCCGGAAACCTCTGTTTACAACAGCAGCACTTTTATACACCAGATGATTTCCCGAAGATGATGTACAAACGTGCGTCATGTTGTTACCAGTGTTGGGTGTCCTACTTTTTAAAAAAGTAATTTGTTATAATTACGAGTTACTTCGAGTTAGTAACTTTGTTACAGCAGGATTAAAGTAACTAGTTACCAGGGAAACTATTGCGTTACATTTTTAAGCATTCAAATATGGCACAGAATTTTGGTGGCGCTAAAAGTAATAAGCAGGTGAATTTTGCGAATCAATAAAGCAAATGCGAAGCTGCTGCAGCCAAGAAAGCAGTGGAAGGTGTTGACTTATCCAAGTCCAAAAAACACCCCGAGAAGAAACCGGTTTTGTTATAAGAATGAAGGGTGAAGGAAACGATGACGTTGCTTCGAGGAGAAATGAAGTTCAGCTGGTTGCCGAAGTTCACGTTCAAGAGGATCCTGCACCGCCACCCTCCAGATAACCAGAGTCCAGAACGCTGTGCAGACTGGATCTGATGGACTTATGTATTCGCTTCCTTATCTGCATAAGCATAATCATCCAGCGAGGGGATGAAAGTGTGGAGTTCCTCCCAGCCTTCAGTGCGACCGGGCCGCTGCAGCTGCGGCATTGATCCAGCAGCAGCAGCAGCAGCAGCAGCAGCAGCCCCGCCGCCATCACATCCGCCGCTCAGCTTCCGCACTCCTCGGCCTGAATGCCCGTGTTGCTGGCGCGCGCTCGTCTGCACACACACACACGACAGCTGACGATGGAGGCGGCGCTCCTCCTGCCCGATGACTCATCGTCTTCTCCGTGCCGGGTTTGCCCGAGGCCTGACCGCGCGCTCGTCTCCAAACTCTAATATTTAAACTGACAAAAACAATCTCCACCATCGCTCGCCCGCCCGCCCGCCCAACACGGGAGTGTGTTTTGTTTCTGAAAGTCAGCAGCAGTGTTCAGATGTTCTGGCTGCCATTTGTTTTTGTAGAACACTTGTGTCCGCAGATACTCAAACATTCGGGTGTTGTTGTTGTTGTTCCCATCTAATATGACATCTATGCTTGTTTACCGGAAGGAAGGTCCCAGTCTCCTCCACCGATGAGTTTTGTCATCATAAAGGCCCATTTATGCTCAACGTTCAACACGCCGTCCATATATGGGCGGAGCCTTCTGTTCCGTCCTGTGCCTACGTTTCGTGCGTATTTCGATGACGTTCCCAGAGAACTTGCGGAAGCGTACCCAAACGGAGCAGTGCCAGCAGAAATGGCGGGGCAGCGCTGCGCGGTGTACGGTCACGTGCGACCAGCAAACGGAACAAAGAAGCCGACAGAAGTGGCGGAACTTTTTTGGCGAAAGGCTGCGGGAATGTACGGAATGCTAAAGGGATCATGTTGCCTGGCTGGGGCAGAGGAACAGAGAACTCCTGAAGAACAGGAGGAGGAGCTCAAACGAGAGTAGGAAGGCAGAGAAGGAGGAGTGGAGGTCCGATTGGTTGAACTCTGCACTGCCCTCTAGTGGATGTGTCGCTTAGCAACCATGCCAACGTGAAGCAGCATGGGGAGAATGTGGGACAAACCTGTTTACGTATGTAAAGGGAGCATAAATTGGCCTTTAGTCTTATATTTTACACTCAAGTCTTTGCTTTTACCTGCATTAACCTTTTTTTTACACCTCAAGCGAGAGGAAAACCTTATTTGACTTTCCTGTCTCCATCGACCTTTTCTGTTTCAAGCTGAAAAGCATTCGTGGAAGCTGCCATGGAGGTGTGTATCGAAGGCCCAATCCCGCTTTAGCGTTTGGCCCCTCCCACCGTTTTCCGGTGTGTCCCGGGCCCTCGCGCCGGGAGTAACAAGCAGTGGTGTGGAATTCTTGGATTTGCAGTTTCTTCGGTGGCTTGTGCAGGCATCTTTTCACTGCTGCTGTTTTGCATTCTTCATTTGGGAAGTGGGACGACCCACCCTGAGACATGAACAGGCAAAACGGAGGTCTGGAGCTCAGAGGTGGACTCGCATTCAGCTGGATTGTTCTGGTCCTGGCATTTGTCTGCCGTTGCATTCGGTGCCATTGAGATCGCGTCGCCTCTGTCACATCCAAGCACTTGTTTCAACACCTTGCTTTATCAAATAGAGGCGTGTTTTTTGTTTGTTTGTTTTTTTTTTATTTCATCGTTTAACGTGTTCTTTTTATACCAAGAACCACAGGGATCGACAGAGGAGCAGTCAGCTAAAACACAATCCGGCCAGTTAGTTGTCGCGAGCATTGGCCGCTGAACTCACTGCCACTCGTGCTGTTGTCACATTCACCGCCCTGGTCAGTCAATCTGCTGCTTGCAAAGGCGGAGCGACTGCTACTGTGCATGCATATAAGAGGCCTGTCAACTGAGACGCATCATTCAACATCCCGGTTTGACTGATGTGACTGTTCACTGCGGGAAAGGTGCCGAGTGTATTTCTGTAGCCGCTGCTGTACTGTGTTTGTCCTCCGTCTTGGAAGTACAATACAAATGTTAAGTGCTGTACACCAGTCAGCCATAACATTATGACCACCTGTCTAATATTGAGTAGTACCCCCTTTTGATCTGTGGAGGTCTGGACTCCACTCGAGCTCTGAAGGTGTTGCTGTGGTATCTGGCACCAAGATGTCAGCAGCAGATCCTTTAAGTCCTGGAATCCCACCTGCATCAGTGAGCCTTGGTCTCCATGAGCCTGTTGCCGGTTCACTGCTTTTGCTTCCTTGGACCACTTTTGATAGGTCCTGACCACCGCAGACCAGGAGCTGCAGTTCTGGAGATGTTCTGACCCGGTCGTCTAGACGTCACAGTTTGGTCCTTCTCAAAGTGGCTCAGATCCTCACACTCCACCGTTTCTCCTGCTTCTAACACTCATCAACGTTAAGGACAAAATATTCACTTGCTGCCTAACGTATCCCACCCACTGACAGGCGCCATGGTAACCGGATAATCAGTGTTATTCACATCACCCGTCAGTGGTCAGAATGTTATGGCTGAAGAGTGTATTTTCTCGCTATATTCCATGAAAAGACTCAAACCTGCAACATATTAGTCCGTTAGTCTGCTTTACTGGATCCGTGGCTCATTAGTCTGAAAACACACATCTGTAAAACCAGCTCACACACACACACGCACACACACACACATAGATCCACCTTACCAAGGCTCAGTAATCATAGTAATTAAAGTAGCTGGAAATCGTACTTTTAGGAGTGCGTGTTAGGACTCCTTCCACTGGCGGATTAATCCACATTGTGTGTTCTAGTAAGTACTTCTCAAAGTGAGACAAAGGCAAAATAAACGTGTGTGCGTGTGTGTGTGTGTGTGTGTCCTTCCGTCCACAGGCGAAACCCCCTGCATTTCCATTTCATCACAGACTCCATCGCTCAGCAGATCCTTTCCTCGCTGTTCCACACCTGGATGGTTCCTGCCGTCCGTGTCGACTTCTACGACGCAGATGAGCTGAAGGTGGGTGACCTCTGACCCCCGGCGGGGGAGCGGCGCCACGTCAGTTCCGACCGTGTCTCAAGGTGCGAGCTCTGTCGACGTTCTGGTCTGTTTCAGTCTGAGGTGTCATGGATCCCCAACAAGCATTACTCTGGAATCTACGGTCTGATGAAGCTGGTGCTCACCAAGACGCTTCCGTCCAACCTGCAGCGAGTCATCGTCCTGGACACCGACATCACGTTCGCCACCGACATCGCTGAGCTCTGGGCCGTCTTCCACAAGTTCAAAGGTAAACCGCCGTCTCGTGATCCATTACCGATCATTGATTGTTCATGCTCGTCCTCGAGCTCGGTGTTCCTCAGCTCCCGGCCCGCGGGTCATTTGGTACCGCGCAGAGAAAGAATACATAGCTTACATTATTGCTGTTTTATTTCTTACCTGAGTCTGAACGATGTTTCCGTTACCGCCGCCCATGACTCACTCTTGTCTTGGTCACGTGATGCAGGGTTTTCTGCAGTGGTGGCAACCAAAAAAAAAAAAAATCACGCAGGAGACTGGAGATAAGCGACACACCTCGGGTGTCATTGTCCCCCATCTCCCCTGGACGGGGCCGCCTCGTTGCAGAGAATCGGTGGGCTCCCACTGACTCAGCCTTATGGCGAGTTTTATTTTTAAACGCGCTTCATATTTCCTTTTGTGGTGTATCTTATTTTAAAGGCTTGTTTAAACGTTACCATAGCGACCGGAGAGCCTTAGGGGGCAGAGAGGATGTTACTCATGTTAAGATGTTGGCGCGATGTTACGAGGACGCTGCTAAAAAAAAAAAAAGTTGCATACGAGTACACGGTGGATTCACATTTATTATGTTTAGAAAATGCCGCAGTTTTTATGCTCGTATCATTTTATGTTGTTTTATTTATCCTACATACCTTAAAGTCACACCGTGAAAATGTTGTCTGACATTAAGCTGGGTCGGGTTGGGGACCGCGGCTGTACGGGGTTGAAATGGTGCGAAACCGCTGGCAAGAACGTCTCTGGCACATCACTTATGCATGTGCGGTGTGTGCGATGTGTGCGAGGAGCCTGCACCTGCAACCTTAAACGCAGCTCCCGCAGCTCCCTGATCACTAAGCAGCAGAACGAGTCTGACATTTGCCGTCGCCGCCAAAGACGAGACTGCCAATGAGAACAAACAACAACCGCTCGCCGCTTACGACCTCTCAGATTTGCCGTTTTTAAGCGCGCGCACGCATATGGTCTCGTTGTCATGCTTCATGACACAGCGGCTTTGAAGAGGCTTCCCCTCTGTGAAGGCACCGCCGCCGTCAGTTAAGCTGACCGACCGGGAGAGCTGTTCTCTGGACGCGAGCCTGTCGATGTTCCTCAGCCGCCCCGCGCCCCGCCGGCGCTCCGGCAATCTGAGTCATCACCCTTGTGCGGCGAATGAGTTAGCACGTGGGATCCGGCGCGGATGCGTGGTCGGGATCCGCCGCGCAGAAGCTGCCGCACAGGTGGAGAACCAAAGACGAGCCCGGAGGAGGCTTCACCTTTCTATCACGAGCTCCAGCATGTGGGCTGCACAGCACACGCAGGATTACTCACAAGCACAAAAGGGCCTCCGACGGTTGGACACGAGCAGCCGAGCGCCGCCGCCCGTCGCTTCTGCCCGTGTCTCCTGTTCGCACGCCGAACGCACAATCTGGATCGCGCTGATTTTTAAGTGGCAAAACAATTTTTCGGCACAAAACAGACGCGTCTTCCTCCCCTGCGGCGCTCGTGCATCAAACCCGCCGTCTCCTCTGGAGTCTTTGCGTTTGCCTCCCGTGAATGCAGATGCGTGATTAGGAACTGCTCCGCACTACAGACAGAACGGCAGCTTCAGCTCTCAGCCCTCAAAACGCCGCCAGCCAACGGCGACCGAGCGCTAGCGCGTTAGCAGCAAGCCCGCCGCGGCGCCCGCTGCGGCGGCAGGTTCGCGTCTGCGAGGCGGCTGAGGAAGGTGAACTCTGAGCGCGGCACGTAGGCGCGAGGAGGGAGGGAGGAGGCGGTGAGTCACCTCAAAGATTTATCGGTGCTGTTGTCCCATAGTGCAGCGCGGCCAGCAGGGGTTGGGATCAATCTTAATTATCAGTTGACGCCGATGCACCGCCTCCACCACCCACTCCCTTTGCTGTCCGGTCTGGCTGAACCGTCTAGCGCCATTATCTTTAAAGCATTACGAACCCCACCAAGACACACTCGATAAGCGCGGCGCCCGCCTTTCTCCGAGCGACCGAGCTTGTGGGCGGCTGAGTCGACACCCCGCCCGTTTGAGCCGGTCGTCAACCTCGTTTTGAAACAAAAGTATTCGTCGTGGTTGTCGCCACATTTTCGTCGGAGCCGAATTCCGCGGAAATTAAAGTTCCTGATGAGGCCACGAGCAGGAGGTGGAGGCGGAGTTCTCTGCTTTCACTCTGAACCCCCCCAAAGCTGCCCCCGCGGGTCAGAACCGCGCAGCCAAAACGTTGCGTTTTTCACAGTGAGCGTGTCACATTTCCAAGCTTTGTCTCAATATTTCGTCACATCCCGAAGCGACTGTCACGGAAAGCCGATCCCGTCGTCTCATCACACTTCCGCGGTCATTTGGCGGCGGTCCAGACGTCCCTCTGAGGACGACGGTTGGCACGACGGCACGTTCGCTGGAGACGAGCTGCTCCCCCGACCTTCACCCCCTCACTTCCCTTCATTCTTTCACAAACAAGAGCAAAAACTCAATTCCACTGGCAAGCTCTCACCGCCTCAGCAGCGGGTGGAACCGTCAGATTTATTGATCCGTTTCGTTTCAGTTTGATCAGCTGGTTTTTGAGCATCAGCCTGCCCAGCATCTACAGTCGGACAGAAGCTCCGATGCTCATCAACACGCCGCCTTTTTTTCATATGAGCGGCCGTCTCTAATTCAGCAGACGGTCCCGTTTGTCTTGGCGCCAGTCGGACCCAAACAAAGGAGGTTTCATGAGCCGGTTTATGGTCCTTGAGGCCGTAATGCGACTGCTGGAGATATCGACCCAACTGTTCCCCGCGTTCTCCTCATGGTGGATGTGCTCTTCCAGATCTCAGCATGCAGGACTTGTTTGTCCAATCTAATGAGATCGCTGGCAGACCGGTGCCCATACTTCACCGTGGGTTTGTCACATTATCAGTTAATTCCGTTTTATGGATTATTTTTCTCCTGCCCGCCCGCGGGACTGTTTTCTGCCTCTGCGCTCGGTTCTCCGCATGGCCGCCGCAGCACTTGGGAAGGTGAAACATTGTCCTCATTTTCCTGCCTGTCTGCCGACTGCGCGCTCTCGCTGACGGCCCCGGAGTGACGCACGCCATTCGCCCAGCCATTGTCAGAAATCACCGGTGCCTGCCTGGAATTTATTTTTGAATTAAACCCTTCAATTCTAATCAGCAGGTACTCGAGGGTTGGGCGAGGAGCCCAGGGGAAATTAGAGCACCACTCAAGACCTCATATTTCATTTTCCCTTCATGCTCGTATACCTCGCCCTCCAGGGAGTACAACCCATGACCCCTTCAACTTTGACAAATCTGAGAGTCCTGCCGAGGTGTGTATCGGGCAGCAGGGGGCAGGTGTCGGGCGTAGAGGTGTGTGAACCGAGCGTTGTTCTGCATTTGAACTCATTCATTCTTAAACATCTCCCAGGAGCGGCGTGTAAAATCCAGTTCCACCTCATTTCACCGGGCATGTTTCCGCGGTAACAGACTTCACACGGCCTTACCTGCATTGTTTCCAAGCGCGGCTCTCGCTCTCTTCTCCCAGTTGCCGAAGCCGTCATAAAAAATGCACATGTTTATATATCCTCAGAAAGAGTACACAGATGTGTGCTCAGATCCTGAATGGGGGCATTAAAATGAGGGTCCGCATGAAAGCCAAAATAAATCCTTAAAGCGGTAGTTGGTGTGGTTGTTGGAGGCACAGATGGATAGTCGGCGTCTTACCTGCAGTCGAGTCGTGCTGTTAAACCGGGTTCATTTGTGAACTCGGGTTCGTCTGAGTGACTCACTAAAGAGAGTGCCAACAGATTTTAGGTCAACACAAATGTTAAATGTAGAACAAGCAAATAGGACCAGAGAATGCAAAATATGCAGAAGTTATGTAAGTTGAGTTTATAAGAATGGAATACAAAGAGCAAGGAATGCAACAAAGATGCAAACTGTGCAAACTAGAAACAGACCTAAGAATTGAATATTGTAAATAGTTACATAAACAAACCCAATCAAATGGAACAAAAATGCAAAATGTGCAAAACGTATGTAACTATATACATAAATACAAAAATGCATGCAAAAAATAATCATCATCATCATATCATGTCCATTAACGACATCAGCCACATAACAATCACCAGTGTGTTTATCCGCTTCTTTATTATAATATTTAACTTGTTACTTAGATTCACTGGCTGGAGTGAATCAGTGAACCGGATCATCTGAGTCCGCCGTGATTCCAGTGAGTCGCTAACTGGCCTCGTGTACTTAGCATTAGCCGGCCAGAAGCCAGAGGACTCGTGGGATCCGGGTTCATGGAGACCTCGGACCCGTGATTCCTGACTCAGTTGCAAGATTCGAATCATTAACCTTGGCTGATTCCGGAGCCGAGCGGTTCTGTAGTTGACTGCAGGTGTTGAGTTTGGAGAAGCCCAGCACGAGTTTCTCCGCTCGAGGAAAACGCATTTTAGCGAGTTTAAGAAGCTTCCCGTATTGGGCGCGCTGTGATCACGTCGTGCGATTATTCGAAACATGGCAAACACTTAAGCAGATATGAATTACGAGCGGCGCTGTTGTGTGACTGTAGCTGTTCCTGCTGTGAACGCGGCAGCGACTGTAGAGATGACATGATGTTTGGGGCCTGTGGTTCACGCCAGCTCGGGAGCATCATCACGCGACCCTTGCAAAGCTTCGGGCTCTCCTCGTTGGTCCTGCAGCCTGCAAGTCCTCAAGCGTGCCACGAATTCCAAACGGCATAGTTGAGAGTCCAATGACAGAAGTGGCTTCTTTTCGACTGTTCTGAGAGACCACACTCGAACCGGAGGAGGAACAAGCTCCTCCTGGCTGCGTCTTCCCCATCGCCGTTCCCGAAGAGTCAGCATCTTCTGTGCGTCTTTGTGCTCGCGGCACGATGAATTGTGTCTTCAGAGGGGACGGAGCGCATGTTCAGGGGCATGATGTCGTACGCTGACGTTCACTGGGAACGTGGCTGAAGGAACAATCGAGATCTGTGGACGGGAAGGGAGCCACCGCCTGCTGGTGATTGTTCCAGAGCATTGTTGGACATGGCCACCCACCCCCACCCCCCCCCGGCCTTCCCTGCTCCACCAGCTCCTGTGATCCCGACGCCACTAGCTGTTTTAGGCACACTGGGACTTAAGCCCCTCTCCCAGTGGCCGAAAAACCAGCGGAAATACGCCAACAATGGGCTCCTGTCGCAGTGCCAAAGCCTCTGATCGGCATTCAGACGCGGGGTCACAGGACACAACGGTGATGACGTCATCAATGCGGCGTCAGCAGTCGTCTGCCGCCGCTCATCCCCCCCGGCTCTGCTGGCAGTGGGGAAGGAGCCACTTCCCCGTTGCTAACGAGTTAACCGCGTTTAAAAAAAAAAAAGCCGCTTTTCACAGCTAAATTTAGCGGGAAAGCAGTGTTATTGTATTGAACAGGTGCTGTAAACACCACAGGGAGCTTTCAGTTTGTGTTTACTCGGTAACCTCATGCAAATTTAGGTTCCCAGCCTCTAATGGGTCGACTTCTTTCCATGACCCTGTTTGATGAACACACTGTTGCAGTAGAGGAATAATCCCCTTCATAAGAAACCTTCGGGAAAAAAAACTTGGAAATTGACTATGAGTTAAGATTATTTTTGTGTGTAAAGGCGCCGCGCGCCGCGAAATCGGCCTCCCGTAATCAGATGCATATGTCACTTTGACTTCTAAGAGGAGCAAGGAAATGAACACAGAATTCTGCTCATGTGGGGGCAGATGGGGGGGTAGACGGGGGTGCGCTCGCTCCGCCTGTGTAAAATTTCTATGCATAATAATCACTGGCTTCGACTTATTGTTTCTGAGAGGTCCAAGTGCAGGGGAGGCTTTTATTTAAGGTGGAATTGTTTGTACCACAGAACACTCGTGCATAGGCCTGCTCGTGTGCATGCTTATGATGACTGGCAGGCGCAAGCCAGCAGACAGACGCGTGAAGCACAACCTCTCCATTCCCGCCATCCGTCCTTTCCGGGCTCATCAGCGAGCTGTGCTCCGGAAAACCTGCCGTCTCCGCCAATCTGCTGGCGGTGACCTATTTTTGTCCTCCGCTGAGCAAGCGCAACACTCCACGAGACTTTTTTAGCACCCAGAGCAACATGCAAACACGGAGCACTTAAAGATGCTCAGTGGGTTTATAGGCCAGCGTAAGTGGGGCGTTATTTACACGCGCTGGGCGAGACTCAGTAAAGCGGCGGCGGTGAACACTGCTAGACCTGAGCTCCTCCGGTAGGCGGAGTAGATCTGGACAGAAGACAGGTGGAGGAGCTGAAGCCGGTGAAAATGTACAACCAGCGACCAATTTATCAGCTGTCAGGGTTCCTAATTGAAGGTCTGCTGCTTGCTGCTGTGGTCCATCATCTTCCGGGTTGGAGGTGTTGTGGGTTCAGAGATGCTCTCCTGCTTCCTCGGTTGTAACGATGGTCCATTGAGTAACTGTCGTCTTTCTATGGCCATCTAACCTTCAAAAAGGCATCATCTTCCCCCAGAGAACTGAGCATCACTGGGTATCTTCTCTTTGTGCGACCATCCTCTTTAACCCTAGAGATGGTTGAGTGTGAGAACCCCAGTAGATCAGCAGCAGCTGGGACACTCAGACCAGCAACCGTGACGCCTTCAGAGACACTTGAACCTCCTTTCTTCTCCATCCTGATGCTGGTTTGAACTTCAGCAGATCCTCCTGACCACGCCTATAATGCTTAGATGCATCAAGTTGCTGCCATGTGATTGGCTGACGAGATATTTGCATGAACAAGCAGTTGAGTAGGCGTTCCTAATAAAGTGGCTGGCGGCAGATGTTTCAGGTTCTTGGAGAGCATCGCGTGTCACAGAGAGATGGGAAGTCTGACAGATGTGGTTTTTCATGGAAAGAGGAACCCTAAAAACATGCTGCATTGTGGGAAATGCAGGCTGCAGGGTTTTTGGAGTTTGACTTGGGAGCAGCATGGCTCAGTTGGTAATTCGAGGGTTACTGGGCCCACCGCCCCTGCAGAGACCTTGACGAAGTGTCCTTGAGCAAGATACCGAACCACTAATTGCTCCTGAGGGCACCTTGCACGGCAGCCGCCAGTGTGTGTATGAATGTGTGTGTGTGTGTGTGAATTGCGTGAGTGACCCCGGTAGTGGAAAGTCGCTCCGAGCGCCGCCGGGACGGACGGAGCGCCACGTGCACGCGAGCCGCTTTACCGCTGCCGTTTATTTATACCGAGCGGCAGAAGTGTGGACATCTCTGCCTCGTCGAGTTAGATTTTCACTCATCCAGATATTTAGCCCGGTAGATAACGGCGGCACCTCGGCGAGCGTCTCTGAACAGTTTAATTACACCACCTGAGTGCCAATTTGCCTCTCATCTGGCTCTCCAAAAGTGCTCTTGAGTCCTTTTCCTACTTATCGGCGCAGGATGAAGACATCTTTCAAGCGTCGTATTTTCATACACCCTTTTGTCATCCCGGCAGCCTGTTAAAATTCTATTTCATTTTATTTATTTATTTTCTTTTTGTGGGGAGGGAGGAGGCAGTTGAAGTGACAGTCAGCTTTCTTTTCCTCCATTTGGTTTGAAACTACTTTTATGTAGTTCAGTGAAGAAAATCAATCCGGTGCTGGCGTATCCAGAGGGAATCGACGGCCGAGAGAGGCCGTCTCTCCTGATAGCCGGAGGACAGTAAACGGGGTCCCGGCTGCGCCTCCGGACCCTCCGCTTGACCCGGATGACGATGGGATGTTGCTCCAGTCATCGATCGGCCATTTGACTTTTCAAAGCTGGAGGCTTTAAGTCTGTAACCCCACGTCGTCTTGGTCCTCTGCGGAGGCTCGCGGTGCTGCGGCCTCGGCCCTCAGCTGCAGATCCCACTGCATCACCACAGCCCGTTGATGGCCCCGGAGCCTTTTCATGGGCCTCCAGCGTCGACTCGGGGGGGATTATTATTGACGTTAATGACCTGCTCGGCGTTGCGGTACGCCATCGGTGATGTCGGCATCGACGCTCTCACAGCCACGTACAGCGGGAAGTCTGCTCGAGCCTCTGGGCTCACGAATGAAGCAGAAAACGAGCTTTTCGGTCATCGACAGGTTTGATTTTTTTTTTTTTTTTTTTTTTTTTTAATGGCATAACGCTGCCATGTCATTCATTGGACTTTGAAAGATCACTAAGGTCAGCTAAGCTAAGGTCAAAGGTGAGAGTAAATTTTTTTTTTTTTTTTTTAACAGTATTTTTATTGAAGCTCCAAGTGTATGTCAACAACTCAGGTCAAAAGTACAAACATTTTCATATATATATATATATATATATATATATATATAATTTATTTATTTATTTATATCCCATCAAACGATGAAATATTCATGCAAACAAAGTAGATGAACTAATGAAACGATTAAAAAAAAATAAATGGATAACTAAAATAAACAATGACAAACTAGTGAAGTAAAATAGGGTAAATTAGATGAATTAAATTAAGTTAAATAAAAGGCAGGATCGTTGCATAACACTTGCTTCTCAGTCCGCGTCGTCCGTGACATGACGTGAGTTGTTCAGATTTTAGAAGGAGACCCTCAAAGGTGCGATACCGTCCCATAATTTAATCCTTTTCTCCGCCCATAATTTAAATCCTCCATCCAATTTAGCGGCTTTGAGTCGTCCATACTTTCAGAGTCGGCGCGGCGGATCTGCGTTTGCGCCGCCGCCGCCCCGGCGTTCCTGCCCCCACGTTAAAAACCGCAGCTTCCCACCAAACAGGACGCCAGCGTCTGAACTCGCTCGCCAGGCGTCACGGGTGATTGTCAAGTTAAAAACCGGCTCCGTCACCGGCTCCGCGCGCGCCGCCGCCCCTTCGCCGCCGCCGCCGCCGCTGAGAGAAATCAAAAAGCCGCAGCCACCTCCGTGATCACGCAGTTAAACAGCTCCCTTTGACATCTGATGGCGTGTTGACAGCGGCGTTAAAGAAATCCTTTTACCAGCATTCATGCAGCTTCCCTGAGATGGATAATCTTTATCCACCGTTTCCCCCGCTTATCTGCGCCGACGTGACAGACGGCGGAAATGGAGAGGAGCGCCGTACATACTGTAGAAACTTCACCGCCGCGCAGCGACTCGGCTCGGTGTCACTTTGATTGACGCGAGCAATAATTGCCCATCGCCGCCGTGATCCAGTCCCCTTAAAAAAAAAAAAAAAAAACTGATAGGACACTGGGATTGCGCGCTATCTTACACCCTGCGGTCTTTCTCCCTTGTGGGGCTGTGTCGCCCCCGGAGGCCCAACCCATCGCAAAGCGGTCACTTAGACGCGGCGCTGCACCTCCACGTCCTCTGAATAAGCCGTCAGCGCGCCCGCACTTTCAACTGGGAATCAACAGCGTGACCTTAGTTGAGCCGCGTCCGGCTGTCGCATGATACTCCGTTTTTATGCTTTTGGCACGAGCGCCGGACGATGGCGAAAGCCAAGCGGGGCAACGCACAAAGGGGGGACCGAAGTCCACGTTCGCCCTGGGCTGCTTCCATGTTTGGATGTGAAACTGATGAAAGGGAAAGTGGTCGGTGGCAGGCGGCTCAGCGAACGACACCCCGGGGAGACGACACTTTCCTGTTTCCAGCCATAAATCGGGTGCCGTGGGGCCGCGTTCCTGCAGGGTGTCCGGCCATTTTAAGGTTCCACACTGCAGAGAGAGAACAAAAAAAGGAGGAAAAAAACCCAGCATCAGCTCATCACTCAACAGGGGGCTGACCAGTGCGATTACCCAGAAGTCACTGCGCCTCTGTGGAGCACTAAAAATTAAATATTGATGTGACTGTTTGAGGTTAAGTTACCCACAACTAGGGCTTTAATAATCTATGAATAAAATACACAAATAACTAAGGGAACAACCTCATAACGACTCGCAAGCTAAACCAGCGTCTGCTCAGCTAGCAAAGCCGTGTAAGTTCAATATTACCTGACAGCAAATGTTGGTGCTACTTTATAGAGGTGAAGAGTCTCCAGGCAGCTCACAATCTGATTGGATAACGATTCGGAGGCTGCAGTGATAAGATGATTATCGATGCACCTTGATGCACCTTTGCTCCTCCCTGTGTGATAGTCCATCATCTCGTGTTCCAGCTCTCACCAGCGTTCTCCAGTGGTTCCATGACTCGTGTGGTTCTCAGTGGTTCTGGTCTGGTTGTAGAGCGTCAGATCGCCATATCAGTAAAATATCTTCCAGATGGACGTTGTATCTCAGCACGGCGTGAAAGTCCTGGTTCTCAACCAATGAGCACAGACGCAGTAGAAGCAGTGATTAGAGTTTGTGATTGGCTCCGCCCCTTGCCCAGTCGGAGGCTCTGATGTGGCTGCTCGGTGGTCTTCTGGTCGGCAGCAGCTACGAGCGGGTGTTTCTCTTCCTCCTCTGGGTGGAAACGTGTGATCTGGTTCCTCATGTTTGTGGCGTTTCCATCACATCTGAGCTGAGTTTGACATAAACTGTCATGTTGTGTCTCTTGTCCTGATACTTTCCCCCTTCAGCTTCACAGAAGCCCGAGTGCTTCCATACGCCAGCTGTTCCTGCAGAGGGCACCGCTCACGTTTCACGCTCTGCCGTCTTGTATCTCTGTCATGTGCCACCATCGACTGTCCAGTTCTTCCCAGTTCTGTCAACGTCACTTAAGATTGACAATTATAAAACAGATTTTTGACAGTTATGAATCGATTCAGAATCGCCTGCGTTAGGATGTATGAAAAAATTGTTTTTTGTTTGTTTGTTTCTTTTTGTAACCACCCTGACTAATTTAAGCACTAACCGAAGTGCTAATGTCAGCAGGAAGTGACGTCTGCACCGAAAAACATGACCGCTATTGTTGTCTGACAGAGGTCGGTGTGGGGTCGGCGCGGGTCGCCTGCTCCCCGGGTCGCCTCGGCGACGCCCTGCCAAGACACATTTACTTAAGCCGTTCATCCACTGTCGTCGCTTGGCTGTTTTTTTACATCCTTTTCAAACTGAGGTCCAGCTTGGGTTCTGCTGACTCAGAAAGGTCCACCTCGCCTCGTTCGGCTCAGCCTCGCAACTCAGCTCTTTAAGGTCGTCGGTCGCGGGCCGATTTCCCGCGTGAGCAGCGGCGCCGGTCAGCCGCAAAGCCGTGGAAACGCTGCGAAGGCACGTTGGCAAAGGCGCGCCTGAAGCGCCGTTCCCACCAAGTCCAGGCGCAGAAGTTGCGTTGTCGAGCGGCGCTCCGAGTCGTCACTGCGGTTTGACCCGGGCCGCTGGTTCGGAAAGGTCGGCGCCTTTGCTGCGGAGCAGCAAAGTTGAGAGAGTAGAAGAAGAAGAAGAAGAGTGAGAGTGGCGGTGATGGATGGAGGAGGGCTGCCGGGATGAGAGCGGAGCTCCGGATTCTCCCCAGCAGCCTGAAGAGTTTGAAAAAGTAATATGAAAGTTTGTCTTTTCAGATTATATCCGAGTTGTTTCCCTGAAGTCGTCCGCATGGAGGGTTTAATTTAAATGTAAGTAAGGATTTAATAAGGGTTTTTTTTTTTCTTTAGATTCACTTTAGATGCAGGGAATCCAGTTCAAGGTTGCCCGGGTCCCTCGGCTGCCATGATAACCAGCCCCTCGCTGTATTACGACATCACTGCGTCATTCAATCAGCCTCCGTCGGCCGCCGGCGTCCCCGTCTAACCGTCCTTGAATTAGGAACACTTAAGTGTATTGCAGTTCTCTAAGTGCATGAGAAACGGCCTCTCTTATTCAGCAGTTCAAACCTCGTGCGACGGAAATGCTTTTTAGCTGATCACTCGGCGCCGAAAGGACGCCGGGACGGAGGCGGCTCGCGGCCCCCCCGAGAAATTCGCCCTTTACCTGCCGGCGTCTCTGGGCTCCTCTTTTTTTCTGGGCCGCAGAAACCGTGAAAAATTTAAAAGTTGCCACTTTCCATCCAGCTCAGTGCGATTCAGTCACTGTCGCGCGCGGAAATTAATCATGATAATTCAGGAGGGGGAGCCATGATTTAATGATCAGGACGGTCTAAATGCCAGGCGGTGTTCCGCCTCTTCCCTCGCCGGCTGGGATTCGTCGGGACGTGACGGGTGCGAAACTGGGACAGCCGAGCGTCCCACGATGCATTTCACAGTCAAAAACTGGGAATCTGGCGGCCGCGATAAGGACGCGCCTGATGTGTGTCAGAATGGAGTTTGGAGATTTTCTCTTTGTGGAGAATTTAAGTGTTTTTGAGCTCGACTGAGGAGCAGCCTCGCTAGCATGACTCGGCGGTTCTCGCTCAGGCGCTCGTACGACCTGCTGCCGGCTCTTCTTGCCTCTGCGGTGCTTTAGGTGGTCTGGTGATTTATCTAACAGGTCGTTTTTGATCCTGGGGGTGGGGGGGCTAAATATTTAATATGTTTCTCGCGTGAGTCGCTTTGGCCGCCGGGCAAAAGTTCATATGTCTGGCGAGACGGGGGTGAGCATGTTTCTCTCAAGCGCTCATGTTTGAGATGCCT
>CAAKHG010021494.1:0-13372 GCA_901007715.1 Dactylopterus volitans
CACTGTGTTTAAGTCTCAGTGGTGCCCAGCTTTTTTTTTTTTTTTTTTTTTTTTTTTGCTCTTGACCCCAGGTCATAGCCTCAGTGTGGACATGGTTGAAGACTTAACAATATCGAGGATTTAAATATCATTTTGAAAAAAAGAAAAACTGTGAAGGACCAGTTTTGTTTGTATCCCATGATGCCTTGTACCAATAAGCCATCAAGCACATATAAAAAAACAGGCAAAACCTGTGGGGACGGAGTCACTGTTAACGCCACATTACATTGCATGTGCCTTTCTTATCGCAAGTCAAGATTTCTGCCATGAAAAAGTTATATTTTGTTGTCAGTCCTAAAGACAGGCCACTGTGGACAAGAGTAGCATTTAAAGCATGGTGAATCATAAAACTAATGTGCACAAGTAGAGGACTGTGATTAAATAAAAATATAAGGTCAGTGAGGTAAATCATGGGAGCTGTATCTTAACATTGCAAGCACTCGCTAACATCGACCATCATTTCCTTCCAGCGACACCAGACCAAGGAAGACTGTAGCAGCCAAATACGTGACAATGCGGATATGACAGCACTCTTTGTTCTTTTCCAACTTTTCTCTTTATAAAGTGAATTATTTTTCTGAGAGGCTGCATAGTCTTTTCCTTTATGTAAAACTGAAGTCACTGCACACGTTTTCCATCAGCTCTCAAAGGCAAACAACAGCTATGACACCACTGATTGGGTTGTGGCCAGAAGTTGGACACGCTTGATATTTTCTGCCCATTGGGAGTAAACCAACAGCGGCTCTCTAACGTGAGTTGTCAACTGTGGAGCTAACATTTAACAGAATTATGCTCAAGCGAGTAATTTTGTGTCCGCAAGGGTAAAAAAAAAACACGAGCAAGTGTTCAGTGATAGTCTTAAGAGTCTGCCATTGTATGCAATGACATTAGCAACTGGCCTTTACTATGAATGGATGTAACTTCATCTCCTCGTCTAGCATAAACCTGATATTGAGTATACGGCTAGTCTGCTAATTGGAGCAACCCACTGAAATAAGCCAGAGATAGGCCTCGTAGCAGAAGCCCTGTAGACATGTGCGGTGCAGCTGGATTGTATGTTTAAGGTACATGGTTCAGCTACATACAGAGAAAAAGAAACAGAAGCTTATAATAAAATATGCCAAAAACATTGGACAGATAGTCCAAGGAAAACCTGAGAGTTTCCAAAATAAAGTCAGCAAAGTTTCGTCACAGCGCGTCATAAACCGTCTGTATAGAGAGCAACTGTTAACTACCGCAGACATAGACAAAGACGGCAGACGGAGTGTTGTGGAGCAATGGAGAGAAAATCCTGTTCTTTTTCACAAACACCTTGTAGAGTAAAAAAAAACAGAAAAAACCCGACCACAAAAGAGGCTCTGTGCTTGTGGCTGTGTCAGTTAAGAGTTCTCGCCGGGACAGATCCGCCGAGAGCGTACGTGAGATTGAAAGAGAGAAGTGAAAGGAGAGCTTTATTTGGTTAACAACTTCCACAAATCAGTTTTGGGGAAGAACCTGCGTAATTTAGCTGAGTTTGTTTCGCATCAGGATATAACATAGAGATGATAGAGAGACATAGAGAGACATATCCTGGATCAATGCATCACACAGAGGAAGATGGTTGAGAATCGAGCGGAGGCGAACCGCCGCGTTTTCGTTTTTTTTTACGTTGAGTTTCAGGTAGCATATCAAATGTGTCTCACTGTAACAACAGTTTCACCACCGAATGACAGCCGCCATCAATCAGCATCAATCAACGGCTACTGCAAACTAACCCGCAAGAGGGTAAAGGTGCACGGTATCTGATTTTGTAATTATCACCTGATGCTAGAGGAACTGAAGGACAGCGCTGTGTCTAAACGTGACGGTGAGTCACATCGGAGGTCAATCAGGGTATATTCTTCAGAGATTTTTTGCATACCGGCGCCGGGTGACGGTGAAACAGCAGCTCTATGTGTAAGCCATCCTTAGTGTACTGGGATAATCGTGGCTCTTATCATAAGGATTTCCCTACGTAGCTGCCAGGAGTGTGTAGTTTGAATCCATGCCCAAAGACAAAATCTTTCAGTCCATTAGAGGGGGGTGGGATTTTTCCAAGCATGTATCAAAAACAGAAAACTTGGCTTTGGAGTAAGCACATTAGCAAGTGTGTTTAGGTCCTGGTGGAGAAAAACGACTCTGGACCAAGGTAGTGGGGGGATAATGGGTCCATTCCTGATGCCTCTGGTGTGAATAGGATTTTGTTAGACTGTTTTACAGCCAGGCAAGAAGGAAGAGTAAAGGCAGATGAAAAGAACTGAAGCAACAATAAAAGAGTAGGCAGACTAGAAAAAAAGAAAAAGGAAAAAAAAAAAAAAAAGAAAAGAAAAGCAGGGATCTCAGATGCTCTCAGGGCCAAAACCGCAGATAAAAATCTAACCGCAGAATGAAGGCCAGATTGCACTAATTCACCGTCATCTCAAGTATTTTTTTTTCTCTGCATGAGAGGGACAGAGAGAGTGGCGAGGAGCCCCGATTCTCCCTTGTTCCCTCCCCGTCCACCCACACCCACTCCTTTCCTCCATTCAGATTTACTGCTCTTAAATTGTTTGCCCTCTGCTTTTAATGGCCATCTCTAGATCATCAGCTCTTAAAATAAACACCGGGGCCTGGATTACCTTCTCTATCACCATTCCACTGAAGCAGAACACACTTGCAGGGACTGTTTCTCGCTGCTCTCGTCTGCCTTCGGGTTGGTTGCGCTCTCATGTATATTTGGGTGGCTTGCGGAGAGCCTCGCATTAAAGCGGAGCAGCAGAAGAATGGAAACTGAAGTAGGGTTCAGAAGCGGGATGGTATGTATCTAATAGCACACCAATCAGATTTTACCACACAGGGCGCAAATAATAAAGTATATGCTGCTGGAGAGAGGGGAAAAAACAAGAGACGTAATCATAATACCCAGCCACTAAACCCCAATCCGAATCATTAGCAGATCATTTCTATAAGCAGAATAGGATGTGGATGAATTTTAAAGAAACTTGCCATGATTGTGGTGACAGATTGGACCCAGTCAAGGACCAGTGAGGGTGACCCAGTTGGGGTCTGGTTTCTCTCCTCTCCAAGGCCTTGCGCACCCTTTCTCAGAGCAGCACACCCTGCAGGAACAGCCAGTCTAACCTCTAGTTCCAGCTGGGTCATATCAGTGCATGTACATTTTTTTTTTTTGTGTGTGTGCATGTCTGCCTGCAAATGTTTCTCTTCATTTGTACATGCAAGGTCCGAGGCAGGCATCAGGTGCAAAGTGGGTTCAGGTGTTGGGTGAGCGGGGGGAGGAAGGGGCATGCGGTGGGTCCAGAGAGGACGCTCATGTGCTCTGCTGCAGACAGCGTTTGTTGTTGCTCGGCATGCTTCTACGGCACACATGAGCATATGCACGGAGGCGCGCACACACACTCTCATCCACACACACACACACACAAACAACACCTAAAAACATACTTCACACACTTGACTCCTGTGGACTTAAAGAGAGCCACTGGGGATGGAGGCTTAATCTTTCAAGAGGGAAAGCAGATTGCGTTTGAAAAATGAAAGCGCAAAGGATACAGGCTCATGTTTACAAATGATAATTCAGCTGAACAGTATTTATAATGCACTTAATGTTTGCTGTTTAGACTCTGACCTCATCACTCCCCACTGAATATATTTTAGGCTACACAGGGACAGATTTGAGAGTGATGAGAACAAACGCTTGTTCTCCTTCATGAGAAACATAGGCAATTTCCGACTGGCAGAACGTTTTCATAATTCGGATAACTATTCAAGGGGCCTCATTTATGTACATAGTTCTGAGAAGAACATTTTGACAAAAGCATTTACATTTATTTCCCTAATTCAGAGTATGTACTTTCAGAGTAGAAGAGGAGCCCTTAGTGGTGTAGCTGCAATGGGACTGGTCCAACACCAGTCAATGCAGTACGGACAACTGCATTTTTTTTTTGACTTCAAATTCATTTTATGGCAAAGGGAAGGGTTAAAACTTATTGTACTTATTGCTTAACTACCTGCGTATTAATGAGGAAATGAAACGTCTTAATCCTGTTACCTTTACCAATGAGGTTGTGTTTTCACCAGCGTCTGTTGGTCTGACAGTCAGTTGGACAAGACCAAAGCTACCAGGATGATTTTCATGAAAATTAGCGGAAAGGTTGTTGAATGTGCCAAGGAAGAACTCATTCAGCTTTCAGGGCAGACCTGTTAAACTCAGCTAAAAACTGCATTTGTTTTCCTTCTTGCATTGGCAGACATCTGTCATTTGAGTGCCCCTGTGTTGGCGCAATTATGCAACAACTATCGGGCTGATTCTCATGAAAACTGGGAGAACGGGGAAGCCTGGGCCAAGGACGAACCCAGAAGAATTTGGGGCAGATCCGACAGATTTCCTCAGGAAATGTTACATGGATCTTGGCCTTCTAGTTATTATTGCAATAGTGTTTGTGGGACACCAAATAATGAGGAAGTTAAGCCAATCAACATAGCACATGGGTTAGAGCGGTTTTGCCTCGCTGCAGCACATTCTGTCACAGGATCATCTGCTTTTTAAATTCTCAATTATATCTGAGCTGCCATCTCTAAAGGTACTTAGAGCTTCTTAGGGAATTAAAGTATGTGTAAGCCCTCTGGACGGAGCTAAGCCATACAAAATGTGCGAATAACATTAAGGGAAAAACCTCTTCTGAAATTACAGGTTGATATTTTCATATGTCTCACTTGGGCCACATCCAATGACAAGTGTTTTATATATCCAGAAATAGTTTATCATAACGCCAAGCAAATCCAATATCCTTTCTCTCTGTCAAAAGAATAATTTACATACTCTTTGAGTCCAAAAATCACATTCTGACTGTAAAAGATCCTCGAGTTGACATATAGTCAGTGCAAAGGGGCTATCTGCATATGATGCTAGCATGTTTATATGCAGTTCCACTCAACTGTACAGTATAGGTGTGTGTTTGTCCATTTGCACGAGTGCAGGGATGCCCTCTATAGAGTGAAAGTGATCTGAGTGGATTCCTCTGGCAGAGCTCCGTGGGCCGCAGTGCCACGGAAAGATGCCCAGCGCTGCATGGCGACTCGCCGTGCCAACCAGGCCAGTCGCTGACAATCCTTGGAAATCACCCAGGAAAGGTACAATGAGGGGGGGAAAAAAAAAAATAAATAAATAAATAAATAAAAAAAAGCTACGCAGCCAGGGTAACTTAGCTCATCTGCTTGTCTGGCCAGCTTTCCATCCGGTGCGCACATATAGTAAAACACTGGCGCATTAGCGCTTGCTGGTGAGTTTTAAGTTAGCACACAGATTTCTTTCAATGTAATGAATCAAAAATAGGACATAATGTGGATTAAGCATATAAAACTAAAAAACACTGAACATGTGTCACTGTGATAAACAAATCCAAACAAGGGATGCAATTTCATAAACTTCTTTCCCCTTAATCTGCTCCATATTTTTATTGCACACCAGGGAGAGAGGGGGAAAAAACTGTGTTGTTTTTCATCTTTTATGAAATTTATGCATTGAAGCTGCCAATAAGATTTCTAATGAGTTTGAAATTATAGACGAGAGAGTTGAGCACTGACAGTTGACGGGTATAATGAGAATGTTGCCATCCAAACTGATGCCTCTGAAATGGAGCTGGCCGTCCTTATGAAAAGCAAACAGACGGAGAAAGTGAGTGAACTTGTCAGGTGATCTTTGAGCGGGAGCCCAGAGCTGGCCGCAGATCTGCCCTGGAGAGGGTCTTCACAAGCCACGAGAAGGACTGAGACCTGAATGATAGATGAACTACAGTAATGAATAGAAACTGGAGGTTGAGATAAGTGAGGGGATGTTGCTGGAGAAATTAGCTGTGATGCACGGATGAATTAATAGTACAAATAATAGCTTAATCATATAAGTCACATCAAAGGGCTCGCATAAAATACTGAACAGTAGTCATCATTAGTCAGCGACAGAAAATAGTGTTAGCCATTAGTGTCAAAAAGGAAAAACAGTCTTCCTCATTGTCTCCAGCCGCTTCTTCAATGTGCAAATCCCACTCTTCATTTTCTTTGTCCCAGTCTGAGCGCCACATTTGCCGTTCAGCTGCTCCGAGGCAGAGCGACTTTATTTATTTATCCCATTAATGTGAACATTTGCACTGTCAAACGTGGAAGTAGCTGCATTAGCGCCTTGTTTACACCCCCCCCCTTCCCCTGACTATCCGCTCACCTCTCGGGATGTGCCTGGAAAGTCGGAGACAGAAGCGAGCGCTGCGTTTGAGGGACGGATGTGAAGAGAGGAGAGAAGGCGACGAGGCGCCCAGGTGCACACACACACACACAGGACACTTAACACACACGCTGCTGGAATTCCTGCGCTCAGTGGTACTGTTTAAATGTACCACACACAAATACAACTAGACTGGTGCCACGATAGCGCTGACCTTTACCAAAAAAAAAAATACTGTTAAATTTTTTTAAAAAGTGCAGTTTTTTTTGCAACCTTTAAAAGATCTGCCCCAAAATATCATGCGATCTGCCTTGGCTCGCGCTACACCTCTCCACTAAGTTCAGTCAAATTCGGCTCAGTTACAATCCTGCTACCAAGCAAATAAACGGCAGGTGAAAATAGAGCACAACCTCCCTGCTGGAGGTTAAAATTAATTAGGCAAGTTCAAAACATTTCAAAGTGCAAGCACGGGGGAGACAGAAAATATAATTTCCGGTTTAAATAAAGAGTACAAACAAAGACTTTTATTTCTACATTGACTGTACTTCTCAGTCAGTAGCTTCGTTCCATACTGTGCTTCCCACTGGGAACGGAGCCCCCACCCCTGCGACCCCATATATTCACTCTGTTATTTCAGGGAACAAAAGCGGGGCTCTCGAGGCCATGGGTGGATCCATGAAAGGAAGAAAGGAGTCCTGCTCCTGGTCCTGGCTGAATAGAGGCCTTTCACACTTAGAGAGGCCTGTTTACTCTCCCTCAATAATGGCTCTAATTTTCTGATCATTATTGAGTAATTCCATCCACCCCCACACCCAGCATTTAACACTTTGTCCCATCACTCATGTTCTTGTCTCCGGAGGGCCAGAGGTCTAAGTCCCAAATGATGTACAATGCATGTTCCTCAATTCCTCTAAATCCCGCGAGCCTTAATCCTGTCTACCATGAGGACACCTGAACACATTGCGAGAAAGCCTAAAAGAATGCAAAGGCAAAAATTAAATTCACATAAAATTAGGGGAACATTTTACATTGCTAATTTGCCAGTGTTGTTTTTTTTTTTTTCTTTCCCCCCTTCTACATGTGGATTTATTCTCGCCTCTGATTGGAGAGGAGCAGCGCTTTATCCTCCATTTTGTTTTGGACCTGAATCCACAGCGGCACCATCACAAGTAAGAATATTCGCTCTGGTAAAAGCCGGTGGAAAATATCTCAGAGTAAGGGGGGAGAGAAAAAAAGAAAAAAAAAAAAAAAAAAAAAAAAGGAACATGTCTGGCAACACCAGCCATTTTACACATAGCCGTTTTATTCATAACACAAAACCTACACAAAATAAGAATTATGTTAAAATGTTCTGAAGCTTTCCGGCTACACGCTGTGAGGAAGCATTCCTTAGGAGTGATGGCAGGGGGCGCAGGGGACACGCAGAGGGGAAAAAGTGTTAAATGAAAACAAGGATATGGGGGGAAAATGTTAAAATGAGAGAGGGAGAAAGGATCAGAAGGAGAGAAGTTGGCAGAGACTGTGTGTCGGTTTGAAAAGCTGGCACCTTCTAAACGGAGCTGCAGCTTTGGGTGCCAAATGCTGCCAACCAGCCCCACTAGCCTGAATATCTGCCCTCCCTCTCCCTTTGTTTTCAGCATGGCATTTTGCATCATCTTTATTCTACGCTTTTCTTTTTACTTTATATCAGTGCTCAATATCATCTTAAATGCAATGACTGACGTTTATTACCATTAAATGGGAGAATGAATGATGCGTAGGGAAAAATTAACAGGGACGTGTTTATTCGTGTGTGTGTGTTTAGCGTTCATTTCAAGGATTTTATTTGGGTTATTTTATTTAAGAGGATTTGTTTGCGTATAATTACTCTGAAAACGCATTGCCGAGTTTTAAATTCAGACTAAAAATCCACGCAGAGATGGGGATCGGTGCTCAACGTATTGCGGTGCTGTTTTCCGTATGGAAAGAGCTGTCCCAATTACAGGGCAGCCTCCCCGTTCTCTGCTCCACTGGACCGAGGGAACGAGGCGCAAGGCGGGCTGATCAGAATGTGGCTGCTGGGAAACGGACCAGAAAAGATGCTCTCCTTTCCTTTCTACTCGTCTGCTGTCCTCACCTCTCTTCTCGTCCTGCTCTTTTGCCCCTCGGCTCAGGCAGCGGAGACGCCAGCCACCCTTCCCGTATGCTTTTACGGGACGGACAGATTTCAGGTCTGGCGCCGGTACAGAGAAAGAGCGGACTGGTCATGCAAATTCACACCGTGAAACAGGGTTCGACCAAAAATAACATACAAAAGAAGCGGGGGGGGGTGGGGGATGTGTGCATTTTATGTTCCTGTTTTGTTCTTTTTAAAAAGCCATTCAGGAATGCAGTCAAATAAATTTGCTCAAAAGATAAAAAGCCTTTACAAGGGCTGAATAGCCTATTAGTTTTATTGAACGTGTTTACTACATTCATTAATGTTGTTTGGCATATTGCTAAGCGATTTAATTCCATGAGAAATAAATAGATCTGTGTTTCGTGTCATTGGCTAATGGAGCGGGAAAAGCCTGCTGCAGACTAGAAACAGCGAACTGAGTTGGGTTGCTAAATGACACCCTAACATTTGTTTATTAACCTTCATTATACCAATAATTAAAAATCACTGCACAGTGAAATTAGGATATAGAGCTAATACATGTCACCCACAATAAGCACTTTCTGGTACAGGGGCTGTTTCTATTTGCAAAGCTAAGACCTGACCTTTGTTTGAAAAATGCAACTCAGTTCAATAATATTCCCAGTCTGTTGCGTATTTCTCCAACGTTATTCACTAAGCTGGATAATTACAGTGAATAAGAAGGAGGCTGCCGAGCCTATAGAGCAGCTCGGCGGTCGGATCTATAAAATTGTGAGGAATCGGTTTGCGGAGGTCAGAAGATCGAGCCGCGGGAAAGCAGAACGGTTCACATCTTGTCACTCATTTATTTGGAAGCCCTATCATACTGGAATAATCTGTTTACCAGCAATTCCTTACACTCCGCACACTCCACTCTCCTTTTCTCTCTCTCTCCTTCCTTCTACAACACACACACGCGCGCGCGAACACACACAACACACACGCCGCAAACAGCGACTGGAAAAACTGGGAGCTCTGACAGTGAGCCAAACGTGGGGCTGCTGGAGGCCCCAATGCCTCAGCGCATATTAAAACACAACAGTGCCACTGACACCATCCCATAATGCGAGGGGGTTGCCGACGCTCAAACTTTATTGGGCACATTATTTCAAATGACAACAAAGTGCAAGGGAAGTTTCCGTTGAAAAGTGTCCGACCAGCAGTGTTTTTCACACCAGATGAATGTGGCTCCCTCGGCGCCGACACTCCTCCGTTTCTCCGTCCACCCGGGTTACGGACCGACGCCAGAACACTGGAGCACAATTCTGCTCTCTGTCCAAAAATCTCTGCTTTGCATAACACACACACACACACACACAGCTAAGAGCCAGCTAAGAGAGGAGTGATTGTGTTTTTCTTTTCATCGTTACGGTGCCTTTTCTTTTGTAACCGCTCGACAAAAAAAATTATTTAAAAAAATAAATAAATAAATAAAAGCTAGCACGAGACAACATGACGTGGCTGCATAAAAGGGTTATTGCTTGGACTGTCCTCTGCTTCCACATGCGAAAACACACACGCACACACGCAACTAAAGAAATATACCGTATTTTGTCGTGTTAAAAAACAAATCCCACTCTGTCCTGTATGGTCTCCTCTTCATTATGTAACTGCATCTGATAATGTCGCCTCCTTTTCAGGCTCAGGATATTGGGCAGGACAGATAAGATGTGTTTGATGGATTAGTGTGACCTGAAGGCGTTAAGTCTCTGGCCGTCGCTCTCCCTGGTAATTCCTCTCTTTGTTCCCTCCTATTAAAAGATACTCTCTTGGCTATTTGTAATGTTGGAAGTCTACATTCGGACACTTTGATGGGTGAATGAACCACTCGCAATCGCACCAGGGCTGCGTGGAGATGTGGTGTAGTCTGGCGCACGCGCAAACACACACACACACACGCACACACCCACACACACACGCACGCACACACACACACACACACACACACGCATACACACAGCCGGTTTTCAGACCTGGCTCTGGCACCTCTCCGGTTCGTCTGTCTCCAGTGCAGGGAACAGATATGGAGGCTGCACTGTCAGGCACATCTTTTTATCATAACGGCACAAGTAATGAAAGCCGTATGAGGCAGCTCCGAGTCCAAACATGACTAATGCTGGAACTGTGCAGATTTGTCAGGCCGACAAACACGTTGCCCCGAAAAACATGACCTGGTCTCTAGGTGGAGGAAGGCCCACAGCAGCACCCGACTGGTGAGCCAGACTTTGCTTTCGGCAGACATGTGATCAAAGATGACATCAGCCCCCGCCTCGCCCCACCCTCCTCCACTCTATCACCTTCACTTCCTGCACATCCCTGAACCATTATTGCTATCATCATCACACGCAGAAGAATCAGTGGACAGAGAGCGCTTGACTCTCATCAGCCTGCTACAATTGTGTCCTACAGCGAGGTAGAAGAAAAAGAGAAACAGGCTCCGTCTAGGTGGAACCTTGCTTTGCAGCTGCAGAGCAGAAGTGCAGATCAGAGTTCTGCCCTGCTGAAGCTGCTTTGATCTGCCCCAACTGGCCTGGTGTCACTGCCCCGCCTGGAAGGCCCAAGTCTATAATTGGACGAAAGCAGAGACACATACTGTACTGTAGCGAAGCAGAAACAGAGGAGGGGGGTTAAGGTGGGTGTATCTCCTGCTCTGTCAGTCATGCCGCTTGAAAGCAGAGCCTAACCCCCCCCCCCACACTCGCCCGGCCACCCCTCCCACACACACCTCCCGACTGCAGCTGGCGACAGTGACATCAGTGAGACAGGAGAGCTGCAACACCGCGCCGGGGACAGGCGGGCGAGACGGCCGCGATCCAATCACCAGGCCTGGCAACTGATAGCTTCCGCAAGACACAGACACCCTGGAATGGGAAGCTAAGAATAAAACTGTAACACTGCCACCCCAAAGGTTAGCACGGAGCCACGCTCTGTCTGTCTTCTGTAAACTCTGGATAACCCCGGCCTGCCCCCTGAAAAACGGCGCAATACGAGCTCACAAAGGTGGATGTTTTTTTGTTGGAGTTGTTAATGTCCTCCGTGTTCCGCTCCAGATATAGGTGCTGCACACGCTCCTTTAGAGGAAAAGCTGAGTAGGATCCGAATGAGACGCCCTCTCTCCCTCCCACAGCACTCGGCTTGCATGTCTGTCGGCAGCGCGGCTCTACATGCATGTCGTTTTTTGTTTTTTTTTTTTTTTTTAAACAAAGCAAAAATGAACAATGATGTATTTATGACGAAACGCGCGCTTTTTCCAATTTAATAAAAGGCTGACAGTCAGGTAAGAAAATGTCTGTGTGTGCGCGTGCATGCGTCCGTGTTTGTGTTCCCCTCAGAACAACTGCAACAATATTTGGAGCAGATTTATATAGGAATGCTCATATATGATGAAAAAAAAAAAAATCACAACGTAATGTACAAACACAGACACACACCACAAAGACAAAGGCTAGTCCAGTGTGCGTATGCTGGTGAGTGGCTGCCGAAATTCTGGCAGCGGGTAAATAAAGGCTTTACTCTGAGGGGCACCAGGCTGCGCTGGGAGCTAATCTGAGCGGCGGTTCGCCACGGCACATTGTGGAACAGGAAGAGGCGCTCACGGAGGCCCCGCAAACTCAAGCAGTGTTACACACTGGGCTGAAAGGAGCCTGGCATGGGGTACTCTGTCACAGAGGAACGCTGCACCTCCCTGCCAAGAAGAAGAATTAAGGCGCTGTAACTGTATGCCAGTCTGGTAAGAGAGCCCAGGATAATAATAAAAGGGCAGGGGAAGGGTCTGTGAGTACAGCATGTGGGTGAGTGATGAGACAGTCGTTGTTTACACCTGAGTCTACCTGCGAATGCCAAAATGCAATCATGCAACATCATAATATCAAAGTGTACATTAGCAAATTTGAAGTGGTAAGGTGGAGCCGGCTTCAATTGCGAGTATATTACACTGAATTGCTACTTGATCCATGAGTCACATTTGTCTGACACACAGCTGCAAAACCACTGATGCCTCATAAGCTGCTGTGGTGTTTTTGTTTTTTTTTTTCTTCTTCTTCTTCTTTTTTTCCATTTCATTGGATTAAAGACATTTTTGCAACATTTTGAAAAACAATCACAAGACATCTTCACACCATAAAACAATTACATGCTGTTTATGTTTTTGATATTCTGGTGGTTGAACACCACATAAATTGAAGCTCCAGGGAAGTATGTTACGGGAGAGTTCTGCTCTCCCCACGCCAATGCAGAAACATCACAGCAGTTTCAACTATTTTAATTGTAGTAAATTAACAAGAAAATATTGAAATTTTTTTTTTCAGTTCTCTTACATAAGAAGAGGAGAATTTCTTTCAAGGTAATTAAAAACATCACTACATTCAGTTATTTTGCATGTCACTATTGATTACTGGAATTCTGTTATTGGTATTTTACCATTAACTCCTTAAATGTAGTAGCTCAAATTAATTGCAAAAATCTAAATATCTAAATTATTGTGTATTTTTGTGGGGATCAACAGTTAACAGACCAAGGCATTAAATTTCAGTGCAGATGACTACTGCCTACGGCTTTATATACAATACACAAAATATTTTCACCTTCTCATTTTAAGTTTATGGTCACAGCCGGAGCGTCAGGCCAAATATGGTGAAATTAAAAATCTCATAAACAAACAGAACCGGAGCCTCACAAGCATAAAGAGTAAAGTCTCATCTGATGTGTGTGTGTGTGTGTGTGTGTGCGTGTGTGTGTGTGTGTGATCAGAATAATCAGACGAGGCAGCTTGAGTTGTGGAGAGCTCGTGTGTGTGTGTGTGTGTGTGTGTGTGTGTGTGTGTGTGTGTGTGTGTGTGTGTGTGCGTGTGTGTGTGTGTGTGTGCGTGTGTGTGTGTCTCATGTCGGAGCTGCCGGTTGGGTTTATTGGTAAAAGCCTGCTGAGTGAAACACGCGTGCATTATT
>CAAKHG010021496.1:0-11591 GCA_901007715.1 Dactylopterus volitans
TGCGTGCGTGTGTGTGTGTGTGCGTGCGCTCTTGCTTATACTTGCATGCCTGATGGTACTGTTTACTTCCAGCTACCACTGGAGAAAAGCCCTCTGGCCTAACGTTCCAGCAGTGAGTGGGCTGTGCGATGTAGCGCATCGTCCTCCAGAAATGGTTCGCGACTGATTTTACGGGCGCTGAATTTCTCCCCGCGCTGCGCCGGAGGGCGCGTCCACGGCCCGGCCGGGCGTTTCTCGCGAGGGAAAAAGGAACATGGGGGAATTTGTTGAAAGAAATAAAACGTGTGTGCGTGTTTTGCAAATACCTGTCCCCAATAACTGGGTCATCCACTCCTATCAAAAAACTCCAAGTTCCGGCTGAAATAGGTAATTGCTCAACGGGTTATCACCGTGTCACAGGATCGTATAATTGCATTATATGTGCCCCGACCCATATATGCAGGCTGCTCAACACTGAGACATCCACTGGCAACACTACTCCAATCAACCCCGTTCGAATGGGTGGCTGTGATCCAGGGTGCAGTTATACATTCACCGAGGCCCTGCTGACATGGCTCGGCTCCAGAGGCGCTCCGAATGTCAGCTGGCACAGGCGAGAGAAGTAGGACACCTGCTGATTCATTTTTATGCTCCATTTAAGCTACCAGACAAGGAAAAAGGAGACTGATTAATAAAGTAGACGGACAACAGACGGTCTGTTCAACGCTGCGCGTTGCTCAAGTAACCACTGAAGCCATACCCAGACATCTCTTTTTAAGTGCTGCTTCCTGCCTTTCACACACAGTTCTCCGCTCCGTAAATGTTGATCACTACAACATAGATTCAGTGGGAAGGCAAGCACTCGAGCTGAACTCATGGTAAACGCTTCCATGAATGTGCTCGGGCCAGTGCGACGCGGACATCGTCACCTGCGCGTGTGTCCGTCCTCCACGCCGACACCCTGACGCTTAACACGCCACAGGGAGAAAGCTGCAGTCTGTCTCTACACTGGCTGACTAAACGAAGACGGGAGAATGTGGTGCGAATGAAGCCGTTTGCCTGTCCACAAGCCCCACGGCTGCCAGCAGCCATGGAAACCTGACATCACGCCAGGACCTTGAATGTTTAGCATATTAAAATGCACTAGACCTCTTCTCACAGTAAAGTCCAAAACAAATTTCCTCATAATCACTGATTTAGAGAAGTAAAAAACTTCTCATGTCCAGCAATGCACAACGCTCGGGATGAGGTAAAGTTGGGTCTCTCATTTAATTCCTAATTGCTCATGAATTGTATGCCAAGTGTTTGCTGGGTATCCATAACATAATCCAGCCCGGCTGATGGTTGTGATTGTTATGATTGCGTTCCCTCTTCCTCTTAATTGGACGACTTTCAGACCGCAGCCTCGCATGGAAAATTTACCAGACGTGCACTGCGGTACTGCATGAATCTAAACTGACTATTAGTGCAGTCTTTAGGCTGCGGAAGCCATCTCAGGACTTGGACAAATTACATTCTCAGTAAGACTATTAATAGAAAATTAATTCCCGACAAATGTTTTTTCCTTTTGCGCCACATCAATTTTTGGGATTCCATTCAAATTATATGACAGAATTAACCAGAAAATGGTAGCACGAGACCTGATGAAGGAACACGGTGGGAATAAGGTCGCTCAGGTAAAGGCGTCTGCACGTGTCGCCTCCAAGTATCAGATGCATATTTAATCTCTATTTATGCAGATATAAGTATATCAAACAATTTACAGATTAGAGCCCATAAAATAATCTTAGCTGGGGCTTCCTTGTTCTCTGCTACTCGTGTGGATACCTTGGAAATAAACAAGCTTCTTCAAATCATAGCAAACACACCCAGCAGCGCTGCCATGGAGAGGACGCGCCCAGGTGCCGACTCCGCTCGCGCCTAAAAAAAAAAACAACTTCGATTCGATTGAGCCAAAATCCATATCAACACTTGTGATGGTTGGATTCGCGCCCGCCTCTCCGGGCTGCAATTACCGACCCAAACGGGGCGAAGCTGTCTGAGCACGCCCCCCGCGAGGCAAAGCTCCATCTCTCACGTGCTCCCCAGGATAATCGACTTTTCTGTCTTTGGCGACGTCGCCTCGGCGTTTCCTAAAAAAAACAAAAGCGCTTTGTCTCGTGCGTTTTTGTGTTATTCTACCTGACGCCTCGAGGAGCACGCATGCGTGCGAGCGTTAATCCCCATTATGGAGGGTCTTTTTTTTTTCCCAGGCATCTTTAGAGTGGTGTCAGAGCTGGAGGTGTCAGTTCCATGGTTACATCATCAGCAGCTTCTTTTGTTAAACCCCCCCTCCCTTGGTTTCTTTCTTCCTCCTCTGTCTTTGCTCGCTCGCCATCCCTCCGCCTTCTTCCTGGCTGCTCTCTCTCTCTATACCCCCATGCACACTCGTTCGCCCTCTCTCTTACATAAGAAACACGGATCAGTGCACAGATATTTTGTCTTTGCACATTTTTATCCACCGCTCCCGTCTCTCTCTCTTTCCCCTGCTCCGTTTCGCGGCCATATTGCATTCGCATTCGTCCGACCCGCATCCGCAGAAAAAACTGAAAGCCTCACATAAAGATCAAGAAATTAATCTGGAAAAAAAACGGAGATTAGCGTCAGGAAATGTGTGGTTTAATTTATTGCTGGAATAAGCTCAGTTATCACAGCGTGTTTATCTTTGTTCCACATTGGGGCTCTTGCAAGAGATTAAATGCTTTTCTGAATAAAGAGAAGGATATCGCAGATAATCACTCCGGGGACTCACGACGTCGCGTCAAAAAACGAGCAAACACGGGGACTGAAACTGTGCAACACGGAAAACAGAAAGAAAAAAAAGGGGGGAATCGGTGGCGGAAGGAGGAAGCGAAAGCAAAGGAGCAGGCCAAAGAAGTGACACAGCAGGCGGAAGAGAACACAGCAGGCGGTCGATGGACGCCGCCGCACGTTCTGCTCTCGCTTTTCTGCGCTCTCGCAACAACCGTCTGCTGCCGCGAGCTTCCACATTTCAACATCATTTGGACGACGTCTTTTCTGAGGCGCGAAAGGACCTGAAGAGGGTTGGCACGCTGTTCTGCCATTAGCACCTTTGTGTACCACCTTAAGAACGCTGCGTAATCAGGCAACTGTAAAGTTAAATGTTAACTATAGAACTGTTGCGCTGCCGGCCTGATGGTGAGACTGCGTTGCCGGGCAACAGGGGGAATGCATTCCGGTTTGTTTGGTCTGCCGGTCACGTTCTGTGTGCTCAGAGTAAGAGTAAGAGAACAGGAAGAAGAAGTAGGGCAGAGTTAAACCCTAAAGACAAAAAAAAAAAAAAAAAGTTTGCTCAATGAACCAAGTTCATAATTACAGCTATCAGATTCTCCTTAAACTGAACAACAGATACCACACACATCGTTTTATGCGTTTGTGGCTGGGTGGGGTTCTCGATTCCTTTGCCGAGTTAAAGGAGGAACCTTCCGCTGGGCGAAGAGCGCGGCTGAACAGCATTACGGAACAAACTGGAGTGTATCAGCTCACGGCGGGCCGTGCCTCACACAATGAAGCTATTCAGTGATATTCCCGTTTTATCGGAATCACCGTCAGCATCGCGCCTCAAAGTCTTGTAAAATGTTTAAAAGTAAAAGCAGGACTTTGAACATTCCAAAGCAACAGGTCGACACACACGTGTGAACGCACGGATGCTGATTTATACAGATATGAAAGCTTTTTTTAGTCATCCATCACTGGAAAATCTGTTCGTCTTTTTCTAAAACTGCAGTCCTGTGAGTTTCTGAGTGTTTAACACTGACCCGACTTGCCAGAATTTTCATTTTTAGCGCTCGTGAAAAACTGCCTCTGCTTTCTTCTCAAGGCTTCGCTGAAACCGAGCTTCCGCCCGAGGAGGGATTCTCCTGCTAACACTGGCACCTCTTAACGCCGCATTTTACCGAGGAACCACACAGCCCAGCAGACTCCCGTTTCCAAGGCTTTTATCAAAAGTACAGATTCAAAGAATAAACATAAGTGCCTGACCCCCTTTCTATCCTTACACAGATCAAAACGCGGTTCATTTATCCCGCAGGTCAAACCACGACCACATGAGTGAACGTTCGATATCGATTTGTGTTTCTCGGGAACTGCTTTGACCGCTTTTATACCATAATCACTTTGCACGTCCAAAGTGAAGTCAAGGGCATTAAACGTGCGAACAACGAGTCAACTACAAGACGAGAGACAGAGAAGACGAGTTAAACAAAACAACGGGGGGGGGGCTGGCGGTCACCTGTTCATTGATGGAGCTGTAGTCGTTGGTGGTGGAGATGTCATCGTCCTCCGAGTCAAACAGGCCGTCCTGGTTGTCCAGGAGCTCCGCCAGGACCCTGCTGACAGACTCCTGGTCCCGCAGGTCCTCCCCCTCTGTCGACAGACTGCAGACGGAAGCCAGAGAGGCTGTGTGTCATGTCGGCTGCGTACTCGCATCGCACGGGTGACGTGAGTACGCAGCCGTGGCCGAGGAAACCCACCTCTGCGTCAGTGCGTGCGTGTGTGTGTGTGTGTGTGTGGACTTTCTGAATGAGCATGGACACTCACGCCGGTTTATGTGCCTGCCCGTGCAAGGAGTGATGCAGTCCACATTAAGTCCGCAATAAATCCCCACGTTCATGAGGGCCATAATGTTCAGAGCGTTGTTGATTTAACTTTATGGTCAATTTGGCGGCTCGTACTTGTGGCTGCTGAATTGTATCATGTTACACAGAGATGTTTGTCTAATATTTTGTTAACCCTAATTGATACACAGATAACGTTATTACCACTGCATATTTACCATAGAATGTGACACAACAGAGTTTTACATTGAATTTTGACTGAATGCGTGGCTGGAGGTGCAGGAGCGTCTGATGAGCGCAGGATTAAAGAAAACATTCTATAAATTTATACCCCGCCTTTTTCAGAGAGGCACTGAACAGGCTTGTCAAGCAGGTCTGCAGATCTAACATGGCACCAGAGGTGGCCAAAAAAAAAAAAAAAAAGTCTGAGAGCAAAGATGTTGGCAGTCCAACCTTCTGAATGTGAGGGGATTAGATTATGTAACTGGCTATTTATTAATAATTCCCATGAGTCATTTCGGGCAAAATCAGTAATTCTAAATGACCCTCTCCTGTAACATTTTTACGTAGCTGCCTTTGGCCTGTCTATTTACACTGATCAGCCATAACATTAAGACCCCTGTGTATTCACCATTGGGTCACCCATGTGCCTTAGGGTGACAAAATATTAGGGACGCCTCTCAGTGTAAAACCAGTACAGCTCAACAGCATAAAAAATTACAGTCCCGATAACAATCATTAAAATATGTCAACACCTCTCTCAAAAACATTCAATAAAAATACAACATAAAAAAGTTATGGTGAACATGCAGCGGTCGTAATGTTATGCTTGATTGGTGTGAGCAGGACAGGCGAAACATTAGAAATGCTTCTCACCACAACACGATACAATTCAACAGCACCACGGTACTTTCTGCTTTTATCTTTACCCTCAAGCCACGGAAATTAAAAATACATCTGCTACATTGGCAATTACAATAATACAGCTGCACTTCATAAAAATAAGGGGGATAGCATCTCGATTTGAGCATAACTTGTCTTTCTCAAGCCGTCGGTGACATCAGAGCAGGACAATCATCACATCGCCCGATGCAGGCTGCTTACTGGAAGATGTCAGGTCCGAAGACGGCCGCCAACGCCCCGATATTCCAGCTCTCCTGCTGAAGCGACGCCACGCTGGCCAGGAAGCGGCACAGGAAACGCAGCAGGCCGTAGTTCAGCTGGGGAAGCTGCTGCAGCAGGTACTTCAAGTTTCGACAAAGCTCTTCCTCGCTGCTGTATTCTGAGGAGGTTAGCAACCGAGAGTGCAGGTTCTGATTACATGTCAGCGCTATTGCCATCACAACTTTAATTATCCTCATCACAAGCGTCAGAGTGTCTTTATGATCGTAATCACTAATTAATTGTTATTACTGGAAGAACGCTGTTGGTTTACAATCGTCACGTGAACGTGAACATGCAGCTAAGAAGCTCATTTTCAGCTGGGAGATATTATGGATTGAATTATTTGTGGATAATGTGCTTATGGTCCATAAAAAAATAAAACTATAGAGAGAAGAAATGCAGACAGGCGGAGCTAATATCAGAGATGAACTTGAGGTTTGATGAGGTGACCAGGGCACACAAGTAAACCTTGTTGCGCCAACTTATAATAGAGCCGGCCTCTCTAAGAACCCCCACACGGTGCTCTAATCTGGATGACAGAAACGGGAACAAGCATCATCATACAGTGGGGATTAGTGTGGATTATCTGGGACAATAATGGAGGCGGCGGAGGACAGGTTGAGAGGGGGAAACGGAGACCAAACAACTGTAGCGCTGGAAGATTTATGGGAATGACATAACGTCCATTAAAACAAAAAAAAATCCACTTTATAATTTGTTGATTCCATCTGACTCTCAGTACGCTAGATAATGCATTCCAAAGGTGAATTTTTCGCGATAATTATGACTCATGGCTACAAAGTACTTTTCAAAAACAAATAAAAATCTCTCGGGGCATCTGCATCACATTTAAGCAGCTGCTTGTGTGGCACGTGACTTCCAGCAGTTCGTCTGACGCCACGTTCTGCTGTTTCCAACAGTTTGCTGAGTGCCTGTATGTCGGTAAACACGGACGCAGCGCAGAGGCGAACAGCCAGCGAAGACGGTAACACACAAATACGCACACACACAGCTGAGCAGATATTATAAAGAATTTTCCACTCCAGTGTGTGAGCTGAAAAACTGGCAGTCAAAACGTGTCAACACAGTGAAGACAGAAATAGTTTCTTTTGTTGTCGTTTTTTTCCCCCACAACAACCAAAGATGGCTGAAACCTAAATGGCTGCAGGAGGCAGCGCGTGAATAGACGAGCAGCTCCGGCCGACACACACCTTGGTGAAGCTGCAGGATGTGTCCCTGGATCTCCGTCGGGATGACAGGCTCGGGGAGCTCCTGCAGGAAGAGCCGGAGCAAGCTGACTGCGGACGCCAGGTCTGCCTCCTTCTCTAGCTCCACCTCCTCGCCGCTGTCATAGCGCTGGCGCAGCCAGTCCACGCGCTCCGCGTTGCCGTTGACGAGGAAGAGCCCCTCCAGGTCCAGATGCCCTGATGACACGAACAGGAACAATTTAATCACTGTTGGACATTACTGATACTGTGCAGTATATGAACACATTTCAGATTTTATGTATAAGAAGCACAGCTAAAAACATGTTCGGGCCTCCCATTCCAGCTTGGGTGCTTGTGAATGTTCTCTGCACTTACATGGTTCTCATGAATGAGTCAAAGTGGAATTTAAAAAAAAAAAAATCCCCACTGCAGAATGATGCCAAAGTCTGAACCCAAACCCAAACATGACTTCAGATTTAGGTCATTCTGCAGCTGGAAAGGTGAATTCATCACAGCTTGAATGTGTTTATCAGCCATCCGCATACGCCTGATGTGTCTGAGGCGTTAATACCGACCCGAGTCCTGTAAAACTGTCTTTGCAGTTGGAGGAATGATACACAGGGTCTGTTCCAGTGGACGAGTTTCTATTGCTGCTGACAAACAAGTGTTTCAAAGACCTAAAATACCAGAGCACATAAAGTTAAAAGCTGAGAAGATGTTTCTCTCCATTTCAAAACACAGGTGCTCATTTTGTGGGGTGTTTTCAGGCGGCTGCATAAGTTAGTCGTGTCGCCTCCAGGAGCAGACGCGACTCTACAGGGCTCTTTGCATATTATTTGTTCCCGATTAATATCACTCTCCCTGAATCCAGAACATTTCCAGACAACGGATGACGATCCGCTTTGAGGGACCAGCTCTTTTGTTTTGACCGTCCAGACTTTTAGCAGGTATGTAGTATTTGTTTGACTGGCGCAGCATTTTCAGTATCGCTCTGTCATGTTTGTTTAATCGTGGGAAGCCAAAGCGGTGATCAGGATTAAAACGTAATTAATTGCGCGGCCCTCGTTTGTGCTGATGAATTCAAAAGTTAAAAAGGTGGCCACTAAAATGTGTTTTAGTCCTCATAAAACACATGCAAATCCATTTCCAAGCATTTTACATCCTAATTTGTTTAAAACGTGTTTATTAGCTTGCCGTCCTCCTCTCTGCTTCCTGTTCTTGCCGTACCACAGTCATTACGTATTATGTGTAGAAAATCGCCGGTGACTATGATCGCATGGGGGGGTGAATTGTGTAACAGCGTAATCATTCAGGCAGTTTCCCTGATGATGATGATGATGATGCCCTTGTGTATTCACATGAAAGGTGAAGAAAGCGGTTGTGTCATCAGATAAAAAGAATAATACATGGGTGGCATGCTGGTCAGATTTGGATGGCGAGATAAGCCGGACTCCTTCTTAAGGTGGTGCTCAACGTTCCCGCTGAGTGGTGTGAGCGATTCTACTGTTGTACTGATTCCGCCTTACGTCAAACTACTGTTTCACCTCGTCTCTGCGATACCCTGCTCCAGGTGATTCCTCAGCCGCCGCCACAGAAAAAATTAAATAAGAGCTTAAGGCCTTTTCGCCGCCTGAATAACTCCCGGACTGGCAGCACCGACCCACTTAAAGCATCAGCAGAGGCCCAGGAGGATTAAAGACTTATTACATAACCTCATATGGTCAAGCACGTCCCCCCACCCCCCACCTCCCCTGCACGCACACACACACACACGCACACGCACACACACACACACGCACACACACACACACACACCTTCCTCAGGTCACAAAATGGTAAACCGGATCTGCTGGTCAATGGAGGGTGGCGGTGAGGCTTCATTCCAATAGTTGGACCAAAAAAAAAAAATCCCCAGTGACTTTACCGGTTTTACGAGGAAATCTATACTGTGGCTGCAGACTGCACAACTCAGAAAGGAAGTATCTGAGATGTACATGATGTGAACAACTGGCAGCACTGGATGTACTGATAAGGTTTTATGAGTCCGGCTATTTTTACTGCGTACGTGTCTCCGTTAGGGACGGCGTCCTACCAATCCGCTTTCACAGATTCTTATCCAGCTAAAAGCGAAAGAATAAAGGAAGAAAATAGGAACGACACCCTTGCCGAATCGAAATCGGCGTTCCGTATTGATCATCAAGATGCGATCCAAGAATGCAACGCACCTGCTTCTACGGTGAGCGCGATTCCACGTTTGGATATTAACATACTGCGCAATTATATATGACGTAAAGGCTAATTTCACGTGACCCGCTCGTCGAGAGATTTATGGAAACAAGGAATTTTCATCTCCAGCGCTCACGCTGAGCGTTCCTCGGCATAAAGACGTCTGACTGTTGCTTTTTTTTTTCTTCTTCTTTCTTTGGGCTGCAGAACTGTGATGCCGTTATGCGGCTCCATCAAGTGGAACACATTTGAGATGAACTCTGTCTATGAATAGTTAGTCTGGAAAATGCAAATTCCTTCTGTCAAGTGACGGCGCCGTCACCACCTTGCATCCGCCTCGTCTCATCAAAGACCTGCTGGCAGCGTCTGGATTGCCAACCTGCTTTTATCAGGAGAATTGCAGAAGACTGCAGTTCCTGCTTTTTTATCCTTGAAGAGAAAGGTTCCATGGGGTTCCAGGGAAAGGCCCAAGGCCAGAATGCCAGCGGCTCCCTCTCCTCAGTTAATTCTGTTCACCAGTAGCAGCAAACCAAGCTGTTATATAACGAGGGAGGAAGTGGGCTGCGGACCTGCTGGTGCATTCAGAGTTCATCTTATCACGTAAACTGGATCTCAGCTAGCTTCATATTTTAGGAAATCATCATGCGAAAGCGGTCAACAGCGGCATGAGGAGTGAAGCGTGGCAGAACGCGGGGGGCTGAACTGAGGGCCAATAGTGATACTCAAAATATAAATGCACAGAGGGTTTATTATGGTTTTTACATTTTCATCCAGAGGCTTGTGAGATGTCACATTTATGGAGACCCTGTTTAAGCGCAAGGTCTTATGCTTCCATACTAAATGGACAAAAAGAAGAACAAACTGCACTTTCTTTGAAAAGAAGCTCGAGATTCAGTGTTTCAAGTTCAAATCTCTAATGGCTTGTTAAGTTTTTTGTGTGTAGCTTGATTTGCGCATGTGCTGTGCTGTGCTGTGCTGTGCGCGCGTGCACGCGCGCGCGTGCGTGCGTGTGTGTGTGTGTGTGTGTGTGTGTGTGTGTGCGCGCCACTCTCACCATGCTCCTCGATGTAGTCTACGATGTGCTTCACCAGTGCAGGAACCTCGTGGCCGTTGATTGTGTGCGTGCGTGTCACCTCCTCCAATGGGACGCCAAAGACCCTCGTGGTGCCAGCAGAGCTCCCACCCTCGTTGCCTGGCAACGGAGACACGCTCTTCCTCATGGCCTCCTCCTCCTCCTCCTCCTCGTCACCACAGCCCCGCCAAGACCTCACGTCTTTAGACAGGAGAACAAAAGCAGGAGGAGGGAACTTAGGTTTGGTAGCTGTGTTCTCTGGGGATGAGATAAGAGATTGGGAGCGCGGAGCGACGCCGGCGAGCTCGCTGCTGCTCTCAAACAGGAGGGGCGGGTTTGCACTTCGCTGGACAGCTACTGAGCTCGCCCCTTCGAGCACTTCGCCAAGAGGAAAAAAAGTGTGAGGACAAAGGGGTTGAGGGCAGTGATGGGTCAGAGGGCGGCGGAGGCATGTGCACCGGGTACTTCAGGTTGGGTGTAGAACAGGAGAAAGCTGGGGCCGAATGCGGGCAGCCGTTTATCACGAAGCCCCAATAAACGCGTACACTCAAAAGATTAGTTGCTAAATGAATGAAGTAAATTTAACACAAAAAATGGCCTCCATCTTTAAGGAAATCAAGTTAAAGAAACTCCTGCGTTTGTAGAAGTACAGCAGGAAGAGAAATAGATATTAAAGGTGGCCGCTATCGGCTGTTTTACATTTTTAATACAAACCCCGCTGTGCGTCGCTGAAAGTCACATTTTTACGCTGCTTGGCTGCTTGCATAATCGCCATTTAAATGCCATTACCATCTCATTAGCTCCAACCCTCCTGCGGCCGCGTCACCCACCGTCAACATCGCTCCGCAGCTCCCATGCGCGGAGGGCGCCATCGATGGCCGACCCTGACCGTGCATTGGAAATCGATGCAAAGCGGCCGAGAATTTGCAAGAGTCATTTGGTTTTCGGCCGGCGGGGTCGGTGAGCAATCTGAGCGCAAGCAAGCGGCAGACGGTCCCACCGTCGACTCGCCGCGGGAGGATGAGCGCCGCCAAATGTTTACCAGAAAACTTAACATGGGTCCAATCAAACGGGGCTTACATGCATCCGGCATGATATTGGTTTTTAGAGGATGAAAACGTAGCGACGTAGTGATTGGGTAACGCTTCTATGAATAGCGGGCGCATATGAGTCCATCTACGCATGCGTGTTTGTATGTCATAGGGCGATTATTCCTCGATAAAGCCACGCATGAATGTGTGTGTGTGTGTGTGTGTGTGTGCGCACGCACTCACCGTGTAGCAGTGAAAGTGTGTCCTGTCCTCTCCTCCCCTAGCCAGTGAACCA
>CAAKHG010021497.1:5604-38883 GCA_901007715.1 Dactylopterus volitans
TGACACATTTTAATGATTAATAGTGGGACTGTAATTTGTGATGCTTTTGAGCTGTTCTGAGTTATACTGAGATCATATTTTGCCCCCCCCCACCCAGTGCATGTGAGTGGGATGACATGAAAATAATTTATTGCAGGAGTGTATCCTATGGTAAACATGCAGTGGTCATAATGTTATGGCTAATCGGTGCGAGCAAACGGCTGTAGAAATGTTCAGCAAAAACTGCCTTTTGCACTCATTGCACCTCCTGATTCTAAAACCTGCCTTCCCTCCTTGCAGATGCGTTTTCAAATGTTGTGATTGAGGGTGTCATACGTGGCGTCTTCTACCCAGACCCTCAGCCCAGGTAGAGCCGCAGAGACCCCATCTCCCAGAACGCCACTGCACATGGACGCCTCGCACTTCACGCCATTTTAGGTGTGCTTGAGGAAGATGGGATACACTGAACCTCGTTTATTTTCCAAAACATGCACACTACTATGTGTACTAACAATACTGACCCATGCTTTAACAAACCCGCTTTAATCTCATGGTAGTTTGAGTGGACACTCAGTAGTTTTGAGGAAGTAGAATAGAAATAATTTAAGAAACTCAAGATTATTTTCAGAAGTAATAGAGCTTAATACTCACATATAAATTATCATATATATTTTTTTCTGTGATTATTAAGGAAATAAGTGAATTAAATCAACTGGAAATATATATCTATATCTAAAAAAAGAGGCTCATCAACAAAGGGTAGGGAGGGTTTTTTTTGGGGGGGGGGGGGGGGGGGGGGGTTGTTTGGTGTGTGTGTGTAACTTTTAGTGAAAGATTGTGAATGGCACTGCAAGCTGTGAGGAGCCAGAAGGGAAATGTTGAGGTCGGTTGGATTGGGGGTTAGTGTGCCAGAGTTATTGGCCAATGGGATAGGTGCTGGCTCATGGAACTACAAATATGGAACTACAAACATGGGGGGCGCCCTTCTTTTTGCAACACCAGCACTGAATTTTGACTGAATCACGACTGAGGATGCACATTCAGGTTTAGGAACGAGATTTGATGTGATGTCGCAGGCGGACTGAAATAAGAGGCATGGAGAGGCGGGGGGGCGCGCCCGCACTGATGTTGATCACAGCAATTAAAAAGGCGAACTCCCATTTTCCTGTTCATGCCTCTATTGCCTGCATCGCGTCTAAAATTCGTCTGACCTGCAACACGCGAGGAATTTTAATTAATAAGCATGTACTGAGAGCGGATATCTCTGAGTGATAAACGCCCGTTGCTCTCTGCGGTTCAAAACCGTCCCGCGTCACAAGTCCCTGCCTACGTTTTCATATTTTGATGTCAGTTTGCACATGAAAATGAAGATCAATTGAGTTGCGTTTGTGAGCAGATTAAAAAAAAAGAAGAAAAAAAAAAAAGCTCATAACACTTGGCCAGTATCAGTATCGTTCACTAACACGATGATGTGACTCCTAATGATGAATTAACACTGAAGGTTGAAGTCAGATTTTATGGTCGTCTTCATATAAAGGGATGCAATGTAGAAGACTTTTAATCAGTCAAATACTGTGCAATATGAATTAAAATGCAAATGCTCTATGTTGTTGAGGTTTTTTTTTTTTTTTTAATGGACATCTGTGAAACAAACTGAAATGACCTCTGTGAAACAATATTACCTGTCACTTTATGGACAACAGCTGTGACCGGACCTGAACTAAAGCACAGTGGCACATTTGTACTGAATTGATTGAATCATGAGAAATGAACCTCAACTTAAGCCGATCATGATGTGTTTTGGCAAAGCGAGCAATTTCCTCGAGGTCTGTACCTTGTAGATTTGTATGTGTTTGTGTAACTCTTGTGCTCTGACGTGTGGAAAGTGTCATTTATGTGCCATAATGTCAAACTACAGTGAACACTGGATTTCAACTGTAGCACTTCAGATCTGTAAAAATACTGACACAAATAAAAACCATTGTTTACCTCCATAGTTGCATTGCAAGTTGATTTTCAATCAAAAATAAATCATTGACAGCAAAAGCTTTACTATAAAAATAAAAAAAAAGGCTTTGCTTGACAAGCTGTTTTTTTTTCTGTCAGCCAGTTTTCCTCACATTATAGGGTCTGCGTAAAAGCTCAGAAGGGTAATCTCCTTGAAAACGGAATAAATCTGCACATATAATGTGTAATTGTAAATCTGCACTGTAAAACTGCTACAGAATTACTTAATTTCAAAGCTGGAAAATTTACCAAAAGGAGCCATATCAGTAAATTCTCACATGACCCCTAAAAAAAACAACTATTCCAACATTCAATCCCATTTTTCTTGTAAAAAAAGTAGCATTACTACCTTGTAGTTGAGCATATCTGAAGTATAATCCTTAGTTGTGCAGGGCAGACTAGTGAGCGCCGATTTATCATCAAGTTAAATATGATATTGCCGCCGTAACTGGAATTACAAAATTCTTCAGCTGAATTGAACAAACAGGAAATGTTATCTTGCATAGTAAACAAAATACTGACTTTCCATCTGAAATACCAAATATTTCAAAAGCTTAGAAAATTAAAAAACTTTAGTTCTGGGCAGCTGCATCCCAGAGCGGTAACAGTCCAGTGGTAATAACATACACACACTCGTGTGAATGCATCATCCAGAACCCGCAGGCCGATCGACAGTAACAGCAGAGCCGCTCCGGTTCCCGCGGCAGCTTTCACAGTTCTCCGTGACCAACTTCGTCTTTCAGCCGCTCGTCCTGGTTGGCTTCGGCCTGAGGTTCCTTCATGTTGGCGAAGGCCACCTCTCTCGTCAGCTGCTCCACCGGAGGCAGTCCCACCGCCAGGTTCCGCAAAGCGATCGCCGTCATCAAGAATCTGAAGCGAGAGAACGTTGGTGAAATGCGTCGCGAGCTCACGCGGGAATTTTGGCGGCTGCGTCACTGTCGGGAGCCGCCCCCGGCCTGCTCGCTGTGACAGAGGAGAACGCTCACCCTCTGCGGATGGTGTAGTACTTTTTTACGGCAAAGCGTTCCAGGCGCTCCAGGGCCCCGGCCTCCCGCCGTTTTTTAACCTCCTTCATGCGCCGCTGCCTCCTCAGGAACAACCGGACAATCGGGTCGGTGGCGTTGACCTCTGACCCGTCCTCACCGTCTGCAGTCATGAGAGGCTGCAGCTCAGGCGGAAGAGGCTCGGTTTCTGTGAGGTGAGACTATAGTTAACATCTGATGCACTTTTTGAACTTGTGAGCTATGGCGTCTTTCAGTTTGGGCGTAAAAGGAAGAAGTTCTCCTGGCGAGGAGGAGGAGTAGAAAAGACATCTTAGAGGAGTTGTGCGTTTCTCATCATTTTGTTTGCCACGTTTCCCCCTTAGCTTGATAGCGCGCGTGTGTGCGCCGCGCTTCATGGAGCCTGGCGGGGAGCTCACCCGACCCGTTGCGAATGCGCTCCTGGAGCTCAGACAGCCTGGTGAAGTTGTCCTGCAGCGCCGCCTCCGTGGTGTTGACGTAGACGTACATGTAGCAGGAGGGTTCCTCAGACACCGTGTACACCTTGTGGTAAGCGCCAGCGGGCACCTGCACACACGAACGTCCACTGTGACGCACGCTCAAGCGCGATAAACAGTGTAATTGGTGCCGATGGCGACGGCGGCGCTCCGCCGTACCTTTGCCTGCTCGCCAGGCTGCAGGGTGTAGTTCTTCTTCTCCTCGACTATCTCAACATTCACTTTACCCTGCAGCACGTGGACGCTGGTGTTTCCCAGATCTTCGCTCACAAAGTTTTCTAAGTGGAGACCTACAGAGGGAGATGCGCGAATGTAGCTCGTTTAGCATCACGGGTGAGCTAAGAAAATAAAAAATGGCAGATATGAAACCTCCTAACCTGGGAAGTCAGCGATGAAGACGATCTCAGTCTGATTGTCCAAGCTGCCCTCAATCTCCTGGAACTTGGTTCGCCAGGGTGAAAGGTCAACCAGTAGAGGCATCAGCCACGGGTTTGGCTGAAACGGTGACCAATCAGCCTTCACAATGTCCACTCTGGGATCAAATATCCTTGGAGAAGAGGTCAAAAGAAATGTGGAATGCAAACTGTAGCTCTCTATGTGTGATTTATTGGACGCATCTACGTCAAATGTTAACTGATGACCTGCATCTTTGTCACCTGCTCTCTCACCTCTGCTGAAACCGCTCATTGATGGAAACCCAGATGTCAAAGTAGATTTCCGGATCCGAGATATTATAGCGGGGCAGGAAGTGACCGAGGCACGTGGCGTACTGCTTTAGCATGTCGCCGTGGTCTTTCCAGCGGCGGCTATGCGTGAACACCTGCGCAGCGCGACAGTAGAATTATTCCTTTATTACCAAATAAGCTAAATGCAAACTTTACGATGCAAACTTTACGGAGAAACGCATCATATCAAAGTATAGCAATACTTTGAATACTGATATCGGTTTAGGTGCAACAGTGGGGCACTTAAAACTTGTTTTTAATCCTTCTTTCTAATCAGACAAAACACTTTTTCCAATATTTGCTAGTATGCGATGGGCCGAGGACAGTGACTGACCCCGGGGTTCAGGTATCCGATGTCTCCAGTTTTTCCGTCTTTGTAGGTGATCTTCACATGCTGGTGGCTGCGGGAGTGAACCATCATGTCCCACGAGTAGCCGTACAAACCATTGGTCCAGTTGTTGTAACCCTGGATGACAGCAGAATATCAAGATATTTCCATGCAATTAACATTTCTAACGCTTCAACCGGTGCTTTGATAAACCTGTATGTGAACCCAGACTTTAAATGGGGCTTGTTGTGCTAATTTACAATACTTAATTCTCATTCTGGGACTCATGGGAGGTGCTTCGTGTGATTTACACTTCCATTTATGCAGTGGTAAAAAAATAAAAAATAAAAAAGTGAAAGGCATTAAAGGGCAGCAACACGAACTTGAATTACCTTTACATACATTCGGCTCATTATTTGAAAGTGTGGCCATGTTTAATCTGAACATTCAGCAGATGTAATGTTATTTATTTGACGGAAAAGAAGAAAAAGCCTAACAGGTCTCCCTTAAATTCATAAAGAAGAGAAACGCAGCGACGGGATGATGAGTATCTCTTTAAGGCTGTCACCCTTGTGCTGACACCACATGACATGAATGTTTGCTGTGGACCGGTGACTGTCAGGTTGCCCAACTCTCTGTAGTCTGACTCAGAGATGGTTGATAAGGCTTTTGTTGATGGCAAAGTTCAATCTTTTCTTTAAAAGGACCTCTCTGCGTGGTGGGGTAGCAGAGGCATGTGCGTCAGTTCGCAAGCTGATTGTTCAGAATCCGAAATATTTCATTGATCCCGGAGAAAATTAGTTTCAGCACACTGGGCTGTTAGAGCTGAGAATTCTCGAGGTGTGGGCGTACCTTTGTGATGAAGTGCGAGTAAGGCAGGAAGAGCTGTTCAATTATGTAGACGATGGTGAAAATGGCTCCCAGCTTGTGCTTCAGCCTCAGCTTGGAAGGTCTGGGAGCAGGCGGGGTCTCCCGGCGTTCAGCACTGGCACTCGGAGTCTCGTTGTAAACGCAGGAGGTGCTGGGCTGAGGGTCCGGCGACGTGAGCGGCAGGACCGCCCTGAGGCACGCTGGGAAACGGGCGAAGAATTTTCTCGGCCAGTCGGCGTAGCAGAAGAGGGGACTGGTGGCCAGCATTGTGTAGGGGAACATCCCTGCGGAGTAAAAAAGCGTGACAGAAAATAAGTATTGCAAGTCTCAACGGGATGAGGCGATAAAATATCAAGAGAAACAAGTGATGTGTTTTAGTGAAGACAGGCCGCAGGCTCACCGATGCTGAACAGCTGAGAGTTCATACAGTGGAAGTAGCTCACGAAGAAAAACGCATAAGGTCGTGTGACGTCAAAAAACAGCAGGTAGCCGGCGGTCAGATCCAGAGCGAGCCCGCCTCCGTGGACCACCAGCACACTCACCAAGTCCACCGGAAGAATCAATCTGAAAGGACGATTGGCAGAGTGGATCGCAGCGAGGTCAGGCACGGAGCACTGAGGCCGGGGGCGGGGCGGGGGGGGGAACCGAATCGCCCGTGGCACCTACTTGAAAGGATCAAACAGCCAATGGTGCGCCAAGTATGACATGGAGTAGCCCTCCACCCAATCAGCATCCAACTTTTTAACTCCAGCGATGAAGTAAACTATAAATATCTTTGAGAGATAACAAAATCATCAGACGACCTCATTCTTGATCGGTTGAGGAACCGCGTTTTTAACAGAAAAATGCACAAACCTGCGTCCTCAACACAGTGTAATTCCACAGCGGCACCTGAGCGTTTCTTATCGCGGGTCTCCGCAATCCGTCGACCGACCTGCGGGCGCGACAAAAAAGGCGTAAACGCGGCCGCGTGCCTGCACGCAAGCGGCGTGCGGAAACGACCTGCTCTTACTCACCAGTATCTGTTGCCCTCCATGATTGCCAGCTGGAATCCAATGAGGCCGTAGAGGTAAGAGTGATTGTTCCAGGCCGTTTTGTCCAGGAAGAAGACGTACCAGTATGTGGAGATGAACATGAGGCAGGAAAGACGGTAGAAACAGCCAAGCATGATGCCCAACGCGCCTGAGACGAGATATAAACACACAACTTTATTCTATGGAGGAAAAAAAAGGGTTATTCATTTGTACACATTGATGTCTGTTTGCGCTGCCATCTGTCTCATCCGCTGCTTTTGCTTTACACGCCAAAATCTTGAGATTGTGCATTAGCTAATTTGCCTGGAGGGTTAAAAAAAAAAAAAAAAAGCAGGAAATTGCAGGTCTGGCGTATGTGCTTTCATCTTGAGCACAGACAGCGACCCCCACAGAGACCGCCTCCCCCTCTGGGAAGAAGTGGGGAGGGGAAGGCGCCTCCTCCATGTATATGGCCATGGGCCGCTAACACACCGCACCCACCCAGGAACATCACCACGTAGACCAGGTACATCCAGTCCATCGGCAGCGGATGCAAGGAATTGAAGAGGGGGAAGCGGCAGACGGGGGCACCGTCCAGGTACTTGTAGTCCAGGTGACTGAGGCCGCGCTCCTGCGTGACGTCGATGGCCATCAGCAAACCTGCATGACAAGACGCGTGAAAGCGGCACCAGTTTTAGCCGCCGCACGCTCCCCAACACAACTTTATACTTTCGCCGGAATTCCCCCGAACTCGGCGAACAAAGAGGCGTCTTCACTCACCAAACAGGCAGCGGAAGATTCCCAGGGACGCGGGGTCAGTGGGGCGGTTCAGAAGGGCCACCAGGCTCTGCCAGGAGCTCAGATCCTCCTTCTTGAACCCAAAGATCTGCTCCATCTTGCTTTTGGTCTGCGGTTCACCCTTTTTTGGAGCCGCATCCGTCTTTGCAGTTTGTTCCTCTCCATCACTGCCTACCAGAGCACCTGGACGTTTGACATTTACATACAAAATATTATAATTGCAACAGACCGTGGACCAACTCCCTGTGTTTTATTTGGACATGGTGGAGATGCCTTGGTTTACGAGAACACTCTGCTCTGATTTATGCACGATTTTTTTGTTTGTTTTGTTTAGATAACAGCTTCTCCCTGCAACTACGCTGGTCCAACCGGATACTACTATGGCTCAAAAGCAACACTTAGCCGCACTGATACGTTCATTGCTAACAGCAACCTCACCTGCAGTAGCGTCTCGCGCCTCCATGACACGAAATGTTTAAAAATTTGAATTTAGTTCGGGACGGGGGGTCAGAAAAGTCCTGGTTGTGCTCTTCCGGCCCCAGGTGGAGGTGTCCAGCGCGGCCAATGAAACGCACTAAGTTACGTGTCACAGTCCTACACACACACACACACAAGCTGGCCAGTACAGAGAGGGGCGGGGGCGGCGGAGGGATCGGAATGTTGTGAAAGAAGTGCTCGCCCGTTCATTGGCTGGCTTCCGCTACGACCACGCCCTACAAGGCCCACGGTTACGTCACTTCCCCTCACCGATAGCGTCACGGCGAGGGGAAGTGGCGGACCCTGGTGGTCACTGCAATACGCATATAAATTAAAAAAAAAGGGGTCATATTAGGAGGTAATTCAAGCGAAGATAAAATAAATGACGACAAACGGATCAACAAAAAAAAAAAATTAAAAAAAATGCTGATACATTTTAAGCTCGTAAAAAAATCTATGTTTCCATCAATTTTTTTTTTACATATTTAGGAACAAAAAATATCGCAAAATAATGTTTAAATATTTAAAGTTGTACGACCCAGTCGTAAGTATTTCTGAATTTGCAGATGGTTGCATGCTTAACGCAATTTAACACAAACCAGGCGAGATTTCGAAGGGAATAGCTGGAAATAGAGGAACATAAAACGGGCTTCCAAAGACATCTTATTTTTCATCGTTATCCCTGTTGTAATGTGAATATGGTGCATTGCTTGTATATAGGTATTTATCAATGCCAGCCATGTTTTTGACCTCAAAAATGCATTATGTGTGGTGAAGTGTGTCATATATTTAAGTTCATGCTGTTACTAATGTACACATACTGTTTTTTATTAGACTGTCTGAGTTCAGAGGGTATACATGTAAATTAATACTTTTTAACAAAGCATATTCGGGAGTAGTCAGAGCTTTTGCGATTTGTGGTTGCAAAAAAATGGATGCTTGTTTTGTTTTTGATAATTGTCAATTAATTGTGAATTGTTTATGTAACCCAAATCTTTATTCTCTAAGTGTGCATGTTGAGAGAATTTACGTTGAGGTTGTCCTCATATTTATTATCCTGCTCCTTCCTCTTCCAAGAAGTTTTTGCATGTGTTTCACTGGCTAACTACTCATCCATACTTAAAGCTATAGCGATCGTTCAGCTGTCACAATTTACAGCTTTTAAACGACACTTATCCTTACTTACAAAATTTTAATATCTTTTCAAGTTCTTACACTATCGAGCTCTACCTTTGAAAATAAGCCACAACATGTTTTTGCATTGATAGCTCCATCACCAAGGCAAAAATGCTTTGGCAGATTGTATGACCTACCTACGTTTTACACTGTATAATGTCTTGTAAAACCCTATATTATGTTGCCTCTCTTGGTTTTATGACATCATCATGGCAGACCAGCACTTCGAGTCAAACATTTTTGATATCAAAGCAAAATAGATTGTTTTCCGCTTTTGTATACTTTGGAAATATTTAGATATGTTGCGCTTTAGTACTAAGGACATTTCTGCTTCATTTATGCATTTTTCTACCATTTTTGTGTTGCTTCAGAAAATTTTAGCAATTCGGAATTCACATATTTTCTGTGAATGCAGAAGAATCCATCAGTAAAACCCCATTAACTTGAAGCTTCATGTCCCCTTAAAGAGGCAGAGGGTAAAATTGCTTGTTTCAGATCAACTGAGGCTTTCATAAATGTCCATTGCCAGATGAATTCTTTAAACTGAGAATCATGCAGAGTTACTTGAATAGAATTTTGAGTAAAATATGGAGCTGCAAGTCTGTCAGAATTTCAACAAAAACTGTGGTTGGCCACAATAGAGGAGGTAACTTAAGTGGATGAAATATATCAAAGAATTTGTCACATTCATTTTTCTCAAAGACCGTCTCTATCATTTTAAATAATTCTTATCTTACTGATGTATGCTCTAGTGTTTATCAATTTTTTTGATAAGTTTGGTTGTAGTGGGGTTCGGGTTTGTTTTTTTTTTTTACAGTAAACAGATCACTCAGAATTGAGTCGGGGTGGACCTTGATACTGTGGCTCCATTTCTTGATCCTTAATGTGCAGACTCTGGCTCTGAATGACATCATCAGTGCAAAATGGCAGCATGTGTACCCGGGATGTTTTGGCTTCATTTTAAAGCATCAGGAGGAAGTGGAGGCCTGCCGTCCAGATAATAGTCTTTGACAGCCACTGTCACCATCTGTTGCCTCCCTAGAGTGATTTCGATATGAAACATTCACAGAAAGTGTGAAAGATGATATGGTACTTTTACACCCAGAAACATTTTTCCTTTGGGCTTTTGGATGAACTAATTAGATCTTGGCTGGCATAGGTTAACGTTCAAGATTACTGTGACCTCAGATCTGTTTCTCTTGTGAACAAATCTCAGGAAAGCCTGGAAGGAAAGTCAAAGTTTGTCTTCAAGCACTGTATGTTGTCATACAGTTGTGACATCAGTGAACACTAGACACGGTTTATACAAGGGACCAATTCATACCCACAGTGGCAGCATCAGACTTTGGTGGTTGCAGGTCAGAGGTTATGGTCACTGTGACTTCAGGTTTATCCTTATTTCATGAATGCGGTATCGCAGAAATGCCTGGGGGAAAAGTCATCAGATGTCAAACACTGTCTTTTGTTACTACTGGAGAGGTAGCCTTTAGCTAACGATCGCTAGCAACCCACTAGCCTGTTAAATTAGCTCATTTTGCAAAATGTCACCAGGTTTGAAGTCAAAATGAAGATATGAAGTGTTTTGGTCTATCTAGCTAAATGACTAGTGAATGACGTTTACTCTGACAGATTAGCTACAGTCGAGTGTTGGCATTTTCAATGAATCAGTCGATTTGTTGCTTTCATATGTCACATGAGGCCCATTTATTTTTGATTTGGTTAATTGCTATTAAGATTAATGTACAAGCTTTGATGTCTGCTAATTCTACTTTGTATTTTGTGTTTCGCTGCTAACTGCATTTTAAACTCTAAAAAAATCAGATTTTTGAAAAAGAATGGTTGAAACTGGAATGACTGGACATTCTTTGATGTCAAGTAATTTTGCTTTGAAGCAGCTAACACTAAAACTCATCAAAATGGCAGCCATGCTTTTGATGGTAAACTGTATGATATGAAAGTCTTTAAGGGCATTTATGCATTCTTAAACTTGGGCTAAAAGTGAATATATTCATTGGAACGTTTCCAGCTTTCTTAAGTTGTAGCTCTTTAAGGACATCTCATTTCTTTTTTTTATTATATCTTATTTCAGCTTATTTCTAAAAAATGTTATGCACCTGCAATAGCCACAGCCAGAGGCATGATGTTTCCAGGCTACAGTGATTTGACATGCAACTGTTGGATGGTAATTTCTTTTTGGCATTCATTTAGCTATTTTCAACATTGCCTATACAATTCCATTCCGCTGTCAGCATATAAGTCTGAAATTATTTACGTTTAGAAAACGCTTTTTAAAAAAAAAAAAAATATATATATATATATCTTCGACACATGAAACAAGTTTCATCCGTATTTTCAAAAAAGGCATTCAAATTACAATTATGTAGATACCCCAGAGTTATTTCATGTGGCCAAATATTGATTAGCAGTGCTCTTTGGACTCAGACGGAACAGAGCAGTCATGAGGGTTCAGCTCCTGCTTAGCAGGGCAGAATGCTTCAGATTTTTTTGTGCTTTTTTATTGTTTGGCGGTTGATTAAAATCGGTTTTCAGTGCTTCAGCTAAATCAATAGGTGTATCATGGAAAGGATGTTTTAGATACAGCTAAAGGCAAGACATGATCAACCAGGTTTGAAGAAAGTTATGTCAGGAATGGCAACATCAGTTTCACTGTCGTGACTAGAGGTGAATGAATGAGGTTCACAGCGGAACCCTTGAAATCTTATGTCTAATCACACCGTTTGGGACTATTGTCCATTTTGCGACTTGTGTAATGCCGCTGTCTGACGCGGGTGGCGCCCCTGAGCGCGACGGCCACCTGTGACGTAGAAATGGCACTTGTAACCAGAAGAAGAAAAACAAAAGCAGCCACCAAATTTTCAGCGTAGTGGCACACAGTCAGCCGCCTCTGGTGTTTTTTTTTTTCCATTTGCCCTCATTTACAAAACATGTAACTGGGACCGAAGACGGTTTATCACATTGAGCACATGTGCGAGGGAGCAGCTTGTCACGGGCGGCGCTGTTGCTGCGTCTGACTTTGTTTGTGTCTGTGAATTCCGCAGCTAAGCTAGCTCCCAGGTTAGCTCATCCTCAACTGGCTCGTAAACCAGACTGACCTGACCTGAGATTACCAGCCGCTGTTTACGGGCCACATTAACCTTACACCTCCTCCCCGAGTCGCCCCGTGATAATCCGAAGGTAAGTTCGCTGGAATCGTCCTTTCTTTGGTTCAAAATGGTGCACATCTGGCGCTGATATGCCGAGGTAGGGAGCCCGTACACCAGACTCTGTGATGGGAAGCTAATGAAATCCAGACCCACAAATACTGCAGATCCCTTTTGCGCAGGTTGACCTCTCTTTTAGTCAGATAGATCCCCCTCCCCCACATACTAGCCAACCTATTTTACTTCATGTCATTTGCCAGTGAATGGAATGTTCAACTGATGCATGTGTCATATTTGGGAATGCGATTTCCATTTCCTCTAGATATTTCATTAGAATGAGAGCGCATTTGTCCGTACACAGGTGATCATTCATGTGAAAAGTCCAGTTTGATAAGAAATTTTCAAAATTGTTCTATCAGCAAATGAGCAACTTTTACTCTTGATCTGTTTCCCGTATAGTTTTGAACACTTATTTGTGGATTCAGTAATTGAAAGAAAACAAACAACCAATGTAGTCGTAATCAGCTGAAACACTGATACTTGAATGACTGAATGGTGGCACCCTTTAGGAGAAAAAAAGACAAGTATGCAAGCTTTGCCACGTTGCAGCAATATCTACTCTTCGCCATATTGATATTTCATCGATCTATGTGGCTGTGTTGTAACGTCGGTATATGGTGTGGCTGACCTGTTGTTTTTTTTTGACAGTTGTTTTGTCTTATGTCTCTTTATAAGGCTCTAAAATGGGAAGTCTGGGCAGCAGGTTTCAGTCGTCTTCTCAGGGACCAGAGGAGGCTGCAGAGGGCGCAAGTACCAGCCGCAAACACGGCTGTGAGTGTAAGAAGAGGAAACGAAATTCGCAGTGTGACTGTGAGAGTGACCAAGATGAGGACGATGCCATACTAGATACACCTCGAAGGCAAGTCTGGTCAACAGGTCGAACAGTTACATATCGTAAAGTAGTCATCTTTTAAGCGAGCATTGTCTTACTTTTGCTTGTTTCTCCTCTCGTCTGTTTCGTGTTCTCCCCAACTCGAGCAGGAAGAAATTGAAAAGCACGTCAAAATACATTTATCAGACGTTGTTCCTGAATGGAGAAAATAGTGACATTCGTATCTGTGCCCTAGGAGAAGAGTGGAACCTCCATAAAGTGTATCTATGCCAGGTAAAGCATGAAAACATCACAAAGACTGTTGGTGATATTCTCTTTCTTGTCGGTTATTCATATAAATAAAGCCCCTCTCTTAATTTATTCCCCCTCTTTCTTGCATTTGGCAGTCGGGTTATTTCTCCAGCATGTTCAGCGGCTCCTGGAAAGAGTCCAACATGATGGAAATCAATTTGGAGATCCCCGACCAGAACATCGACACAGAGGGTGAGAGGGCGTCAGTTGCAAAAGCTGGTTTTCACTAACGTCGGCTGAATTGTTTATGTTTCACTGATAAACCATTGCTGTTCTGTTTGTGTAGCTCTACAGGTCGTATTTGGATCGTTGTACCGGGATGATGTTCTGATCAAGCCCAGCAGGGTTGTCAGTATACTTGCTGCCGCTTGTATGTTGCAGCTGGTCAGTAAATTCAACGTCTCAAATGCAAAAGTGGATATTTTTTTTTGTGAGCACAGTCAAAAGAAACAAAACGTGTCTCATGCTTTGCTGATGTTGACAGGATGGCTTGATCCAGCAGTGCGGCGAGACAATGAAGGAAAACATTAGCGCGAAGACTGTGTGTGGCTACTATGCTTGCGCTTGTATCTACGGCTTGGATTCAGTCATGAAAAAGTCAGATTCCAGTTCATGTCACCTATTTGAAAGCAGAATAAGTCCTTTTGCGTGTGTGTGTGTGTTTGTGTGTGTGTGTGTGTGTGGTTGTGTGTGTAGTGTATGTTTTGCCATATATGTGCCTGTGTGTCTCTTGCTGCAGGTGTCTTGAATGGCTTCTCAATAACCTGATGACGCATCAGAATGTCGATTTGATGAAGGAACTAGGGTATGTGTACTCACTCAGCTCATTATTTTCCCTTTCTTACATCATTATCCCCCCTGTGCTGATCAAATAATATAGCAGAATTTTGTAAAAGTGTTAGACTACAAACAAATCGAACCTTCATTGAGGATAGAGTGCTGTTTTGAATATGGACACTCGCCATTTGTCTGCGTTGCATTTGCAGGGCGGAAGTGATGGAGCAGCTCATCCAGTCCTCAGACCTGTTTGTCATGCAGGTGGAGATGGACGTCTACACTGCTCTGAAAAAGGTGCGAGGATAACGTGGATACTTTACTCGCGGATACGCTGTTTTATCAGTCGTTTTTCTACTAACCCTCCTCGTAATTTCATCTCTTTCAAGTGGATGTTTCTGCAGCTTAATCCATCGTGGGATGGACCCATCAAGCAGCTTCTGGCAGATGCTGATGCCTGGCTTTGCAAGCGCAGGACAGGTAAGAGCACATCTGAGGAGATGGTATCTTTATTTGCAGTTTTTATGTCTCCATTTCGGCAATTTTAAGAGTTGAGACGTTCCGTCCGTCTCTCTGTCCGTCCCATTCTTGTAAACGCAATATCTCAGGAATGTACAGAGGGAAAGTCTTCATATCTGGCACAAATTCCACCCAGGCTCAAGTATGGACTAATTGGAATTTTGTGGTCATTTTGTATCCAAAATGTCAAAGCTTCAACTTTTCTGATCTTCATCCCATTTCTCATGAATATGTATGGAATGCACTTAGCAACAAAAGTCAGTTTGGGCTCAAGGATGAACTGATTACGAGCTGGCGGTCCAAAGGTCAGCGTCAAAATTTCACTGAAACAACAAAATAGCATTTTGTGTTGTGTCATTTTCGTGAATGTGATATTTCAGTCATGCCCGGAGGAAGCTGATTCACATTTGGCATACTTGGTCAACTTGGGCTCAGGGATGAACTGATAATATATTGGTGCTCAGGATTCAAAGGTCAAGCATGCATTTGGTCATTAGTTATTTGCTGATTTTCGACAAATGTGTAATAGGTCGGTGGCATTCTACTCGACACATTTAATAGGAATCGTTCTTCACTGCACCCTGGACACAGGTGGATGTTAACCAAAACTCGACCGGCTGGCGGAGGCCTGCAACTGTGGAGCGGTAATTATGTTTTTAAATAGTCAGACATAATTGTTTGACTGTCGCTTCGTGTGCTCTTTGCCTGCAGACCTGTGCGAGAGAGAGCCCTTCTTGAGCACAGAGGAAGGCGCGCCTTTTTGTTCGGTGTTCAAATACGTGCGGCTTCAGTATATCATCAATGACCTCGCATCTGCACGCATTCTGGAGAGAGACAACATTTTGCCTCCCGGTAAGATTTGATTTTGTCGACATAATTTAATCATGAATGTTCATCTTTTTGTTTGTTTTTTGGTCTCGGCTTTTATTTCATTATCCAACATCAAAGCCGGAGAGTGCTTTTGAATACAGCAAGTAACTCGATTTAGTCATTTTTATTCTGGGATTTCATGTTGCTCCGTGTGTATTTCTGGGATAAGTAAGCCCAGTTATTTACAGTACATACAGACAGTTTTCATACATCTCTACATTTAGCAAAAACAATTTCACTACATTGTTAATAACAGTCTCCCTTATGTGTTTATGCACTGTGGATGTTTTTCTTATTTTCTCATCATCCTTCCTGCTCTAGATTGGCTAACGTCGGTGTACAAGAACCAGTGGTTTGCAATGCTGCGAACAGAATTTGACAACGATAACGGGTGAGACTCCATCACTATGACGGCTCTGTTAAATTCCACTTCTGTCAGATGCTGTGGCGTTAAAAAACTCTATGCATTGACGATGATTTTAATGCTAATGGGATGACAAAGGTGTGTCATTAGTCCCCAGGAAGCTAACAAGGAGGAGTTTGAGTTGAGCAGCATGCGGTGTGGAAGGAAACTGACTAAAGATGGAGACGTGAGTCGGCGGTTTTCTCGCCATCAGAGTAACTTTTGCTTGCATTCGTTTCATATTGCGTTTCATTTCCAAAGACTGAATGAGCGGTGACATGTTCCTCTCCTCAGTACTGCTGGCGGTGGACGGGTTTCAACTTTGGCTTTGACCTGCTGGTGACCTACACAAACCGGTTCATAGTCTTCAAAAGGAATACCCTGAGTCAGCCATGTGGGGGTGCTGTGAGTCTGCAGCCTCGGAGGCATCTGGCTTACAGGTGAGGAGAGTGTTCGGTAAAAAAGCCTAAACCTGCGGGACCTGAAACCAGAGGGATTAAAAGCTCTTGAGAGTGGCACGAATGTCAAACTCCCTCACAATGGAGAGAAAAAGGTTCGGGTTTCAAAATGGAGTTGACCTGCAACAGGAGTGGAAGCAGGAACTCTGGTTCTAATTACACTATAGTACATTTACTCATCACATGTTTTAAGAAAAAGTATGGATGGCTGATTTTGAATTGTTTTAGAGAGGATTTCGAAAGTATTCGATGAGCAACAGAAAATATTTCAATGTGCAACCGACACTTTTTCATGAGTACGAGTAATGTGTGTGCTGTTGTTTTGAAAACAATTTATCTACAAATATGTACCCACCTATTGTTTGACTGCACCCAGGCCAGTGGCGCCTCTGTGACTGTCTTTCCAGTGTTTTCCGAAGACGACTACAATTTGACAACAAAGGCGCTCAGCCCATTTATTATTTATAAGAAGGGCACTTTAGTATTTGCTTGGTGGTGACTTAGAAAGGAAAGTCTCACCTCTTTCCCAGTTTTTATTGGCAATTTAAAAAAAAAATTGTGTCCATTTGTGTGTTTGCAGGCTACGTCTTGCCTCCTTCGACGGTCGTGGAAAGCTGGTGTGCAGTCGCTCGACGGGCTACCAGCTCCTCACACTTGAGAAAGACCAGGTTCGTGAGCGCCGGCGACCTATAGATGAAGATGGCTCAGCTAGCACCTAACTCGCAACTTTTAACGTTTTAACGTCCCCCCCCTCTCCCTTCAATCACTCAGGAGTACGTGGTGATGAACCTGGACAGCCGGTTGCTGTCGTTTCCGCTGTACGTGTGCTGTAACTTCATGTATACGTCGCCGCAGTCGGACCACCGGCCAGATTCCCCGGAACAAGAGAGCGGCACCCGCAGCGTGTCTTGATGCCCGTTCAGCAGCCAGCGAGGGCGACCATTCCTCCGGTAACGCCGAGCCCGCAAGCTTGTCTGTTCGATTCATCGCCACATTGAACGCCACATTGGACACACGGCACCATCGGCATGCTCCGCAACCCGGTGAGGTCGTTTGAAGAAACTGCTTTTGCGTCTGTGTATTCAGTCTTTTTCGCACATTCTGAATTAGCGACACCAACATGGGGTTTACAGTGCAACAGAGACGCTTAACGGTGACCGGCAGGGATCAGGTCACAGTTTCCATCCAAATTGTTTGATGGACCAACCGTCAAGATGAACAACCTCCGTTTCCGCTCTTGACAACTTGACTATACGGGTTAGTTCATGACGGCTTTCTGGAGTTGGTTTATCCTGCTTGAATGGAGACATTATCATCCTGGACATTGGGAACATCTAGAAGGGAAAGTGGTAAACCCGGACGTTTTTTGTTTTTTGTTTTTTTTTAAATGGCATCACCTCCATGACATTGACTGCGGTGCAGACCCCAGTCTAGGAAACAGAAATTGTGGCACCACGTCATGCTTTGGATTTCTCCAAGCACAAAGCCAAGTGTGAGGTTGAAAGCCGCATCAACAGACCTTCTTCATCTGCACATTGCTTAGTGGACGATCATAGACGGGTGCATCACTGTATCAGCATGATAACTTTGAACTTAAACGCGACAAACGGCCCGCGGTAGAGAAGCTGTTGCGTTGGCTTGTGCGGGAAGTCTGCAGCGCGTCCTGTTACCGTGGAGCTCCGTCGGAGGCGGGGCCTAAAGTTGACTGACAACAGTGCTGGTTTGGGTTTGATGGGCGTGGTTTCTGCCTTTCGAACTGGCAAACCAAACTGCTTTAAACCAATGACTTCATGGGACAACCGAACAAAATGCCACTTGTACCGACAGTATCGAAAGCGATCCAAAATATGAGCACACAGCACAACTTAATCCAAATGGCAGAGGTGTCATCAAGTCTCTGCCGACTTTTTAAAGCTGTGACAAGAGTTAACGTCTCTGGCAGCATCCACTCCTCCAGTTGAACTGTAATAAAAAAAATCTATTCATACACGTCAGTAAAATAGGGATCGTCGGCGTTTAAAGGGGTAATTTGTAACGATGCTAACAAGCTAGCATCTAATAGCAGCAGCAGTTGGGAGGCAAAACACGGAGGAGCTGCAGCACCTTTTCGCTGACGAGTTAGCCTGTACACACACACACACACACACACTCTTTTTACACTGCTGCTTACAGCCTTTCTGCTAACATACTGTGCTCCATCGGCGCTGCACTACAATAACCAACATGGCCCCTTCACACATGTGTTATTTAGAAGTAAGACGGTCTGTTTCTAGCTTAAAAGCGCCACCACAAATGACCCCTTTAATTCTAGTAATATACAGCCTCACCTTTGCGGCTGCTTTGCAGTGGATGCTGTCACCTGTCAATAGATCCCAGCAGCTTCTGTTTTTAACTGAAGCAAATTAGTCACGCCATTAAAATAAAAAAAGCATCAGCATCACATTATAACGGAATATTTTTGTTATAACGTGGTAATTTCATGGTATTTCAACATAGAACTTTTAACATAACATGGAACTTTTATTGTTCTAGTGATATATATTTATATTGTTAGACCAATAACCACACTATAGCATGATAGTTACCAAATCAGAAGATGATAATTTATATGGCAACAATGTGAAACTCATGTTTGAATGAAGAAACTGTGGAGAACGGATAATTGGGATATGGCTCATTTACACAATTTGATTAAGTCCCATTTAGGTTTATTGTCATTGTAAATAAATGAAATCTTGTTTGGTCGCGTGGGTTGAGACATGACGAGATTGTGCTGTTATTAAACACGGTGGATATAATATTCAGTTGGCAAACACTGAGACAGATTTTAAAATGCATGGAGCTGCACCGATGCTCAGGGGGAAGGATGAGTCAGACCCTCTGGAGGTCACCTCATTTCTCATTGGTCAGCTGGAGGCTCATGTAAGGCTTCACGGATGCAAACTGCAGCATCCGAAGTACATGGAAGCCGAGTTTTTAGTGACTCAAGGAGCAGTGAGGCATTTGTGTAGGTTTCTGGCCCCCGGTGGTTTTCAGCAGAGACCCCCTCCAGAGGGCCGGGCTCACTCTTCCTCCTGTACTGTCCTCTGCGTTTTCAAATCCGCCTCGGTGAACGTATACTTATCATCACATCAGCTACCAGGCTCAATAACCGCAGAATCTCGCCATGTGCCAACTCCAGCTTGAAATACAGCTTAATCAAATCATTTAATAGGCCATATTCCAGTTATTTGTTCTCTATTCCATCTCTTCATTCAAACATGAGTTTCATGTAGTATAGATTATTGTTACAACTTGATACATTTCACATCAGGTGTTATTGTTATAGCAGTAAATGTATCGTGTTATAAGGTGATGCAGATCTTTTTTTATATTTTCGTTGTGGCTGCAACACGCCTCCATAGTTTTCCGCTGTGGAGGGAAATGAAACACCCCGCTTTCCCAGACGTATCACGTATGTGCACCCAACACTGAACAAATTAATGACAAAACACACACACACACACACACAGCCCACCTTGGCGTGGCGTGCTTCCAGATGAGCCAGCATTGTGTTACCATGCTGCCAACTTTGCCTCTTTCAGCTCGGGGCTCCAGGAGTGTTTGTGTTGCAGCCTCACTTACAGAGTTTACAGTTGGAAGTCCGGCCATTTTCACCAGCTCTTGTTGCGACTCACACAAAAGGTTTATACACGTCGTTATCTAACACTTGTTTACATACACCTGGTTCCCTTTTGGCACATTTGCGGGGAATTTTTAAACCGCTCCCGTCACCAAATTTATTCGTTTGTTGTACACATCTGTACTATAAATATCATGACTTTTTGTTTCGCATCCTGGGACGTGTGTTGTTACCTCATAAGAAGACATGGGGATTTTTGAGCTTTATAAAGCTGACATGTAATGCGACATCAGTATGACTCGCCTGTATAGCACCTGTAACTCTTTTGTTCCTTAAGAGTAGCTCTTATTTGGCATTTATTTATTTTTTACTTCATTTGTATGGATTTTTTTTTTTTTTTTTTGTGCAAAGGATAATGTGTATACAATTATCAACTGCCAATAAAACTGCCCATCCACGTGGGCCGTGGTGCTATCATACAATTGTTCTCCAAGGTCTTTACTGTGGCTGTGCATCTATCGCTGTATTTTTGCTCATGTGATAACTTGGCCTAATATCGACTGATTTCTGCCAAAGTTTGGTTTTTCCTCAGATTATTTCGGTTCTCAAGTGCGCCAATTTCTCTCTCACTCATCAACATAATCAGACAACATAATCTGTTGTGCGTTTTCAATGACCCAGCAAACGCTGTTTCGAGGTCCCTCCTGTCGCAGCAGCTCAAAGATCAACATGTAAGCAGCAACTATTTTCCTCTCCAGATGCTCTACTGATCTCTGCATGTCTGCAGTCATTTACTTCACCAAATGCTGCTCAAATACATCGGCTGAAAAGAAATCTTGACTCCAAAAACCGCTTTCTTTCTCCCTAGTCTGGAGCGAGATGGCTCGTCCTTCTAGTAATCATCAGAAAATGATACTGTAGCTTCGTTGTTACATTATCTTAACCTTGTTGGACCTGCTGGTTCTTATTGGCAGACTCGCTGTAATGTCTATATGCAGAGGGTGGATCATTTCACTGAGAAATTCTGAAACGTCTTAAAACGTGTTTTGCTGGTATATTTCGCAGTTTCACCGGTTAAATCAGGTCTATGCGTGTTCTACTGTAATGTTTCAAACGTAATGTTGCCTTTCTTGTGCCATGACCAGTATGTCCAAGAATATTCCTTTGCAGTCTTTAAAATACATGTAACAAAAAGCATTACAGGTGTTTGATATTAACTTGTCTGCTACTTGCACGCTTCTGTTCTTTATATGACGGAAGTGATGCAATTCAAAACCAGTTACATCAACAGCACCTTTAATCCTGATACATAAACATTAGAGCACACTGAACAACTCACAGTAACAACAAAAAGATGAATGACAAGACTGATGACAGAAAGCTTTAAAAAAAAGAAAAAAAAGTATGACTTCAGAATCCGATGCATGAATGAATGTAAATCTGATCTAATTATATGGCGCACTGCATATTCATCTGCCAAGCACCAGTGTCAGTGGAGAGCCCGTTAAATAAAGAGGCAGATCCATTCAACGTGGTGAAAATGGCAGTATTTCAATATCTTTGGTGCAGGTCTTTGCTCCAGAGTGCACTTCCTTGTTTCAAATGTGATTCTTGGATCTGCTCCAAGTAAATTTTGCGATAAAAAGTGAACCGGAGGGTCTCTTTGAAGTGTTCACGAACATTTTACGATCTTCATCCACGACACAGTGACACCAGATGCGTCGCTGCGCTCGTTTCCTGCTGTATCGGCACCGAGAAAAAGGAAGATCTGACAAGCAGCAAAACCTTCAGGCTATTAAACTCTTGTCGTAACTTCACCCTTTGCTTCACTTCAGTCGCTCTGATTTTGACTCTCCCTACACTTTCATGGTGGTCCAGCCCTCTTATTCATCTTCAAACTGGCTGATCTGTCGCTCCTGCGCTACCGTGTGTGTGTGTGTGTGTGTATGTGGGTGTCAGGAATAAGATCCCGCTGTCCCTCACTGCTCAATAGAGTCCAAATTATCTTTGAGTCTACGGGTCATGCTGGGGATCAGGTTTATATGGTCATCCAGGCAACTGCCCACACAGCGCTCCATCAGGGAGCGGACGGCCGTCTCCTTCGCACCGGAGTCAAAAAGATCCTTCGCCTTGTCATTGCAGTGCATCGTGCATCTGGTCAGACGGTCCTGATGGGAGGGAGGAGGGACAGGGAAGAAGTTGGAAGCAGAAAAAAACTTTGTTGTGCATTGCATGAGCGGCGGAAATTCGTCTTTCGCGTGGATATCACCTATGCGAAATACTGTATGAAAAGGATGCAAGCCAAAACACAGTTGAAAGCAGCGTGTGTGAAAATATATTAACGGTGTTTTTAAATACAAATGTATGTGAAGTGTGGTCTCTTATGTTACATCTAACCTCTAGACAAAGAGCACGTGAAAGAAGTCACTTCTGTCACCTCATAAGCATAAGATTTAACCCGTTTAATGCATTTTAAATAACAGTTTCATGCACGACTGGCTCAACTATTGTCCGGTCCAGTATGTTTCTCTTGATTACTGCATGCTGCTCATGTCTTTAATGTGACTCATTGTCTTGGTCACCTGACAGAAAAACTATGACACTGAGGCTTAAACTGGACTGGCCTGACCTTTTTCCTAAAAAAAAAACAAAAATAAAAGTAAATAACTACTCCTTCTAGCAATCAGTGCAGGGTTGTAGTTCCTGCAGGATTGGCTCTGACTGTGTTTCATGTCATACTGCTGTACAGCGGCGTGTCCTGGCTGCGTGAGCGGCGATGCTCCTCGCACCCTGAGGAGCAACCGCGGCGGCAGCGAGCCTCACCTGGAACTTCTCCAGCTCGGAGGTGACGAGCCCCTGAGCCTTGGCCAGAGGAGCGTGGCACCTCTCGATGCACTGGTGCACCTGAGACATGGAGTCCGACGGCCGGTCGCAGCACTCCGCGCTGCACCTGAACATGCGGCCCTGCGGCGCCCACAAACACGTGCCGACATGACCACACTGCGCATGTTACACCACGTATATATATAAATATATATATTAAAAAAAAGCCCCAGACTCAACAGCGAGACACGCTACCTGCATTTTCCGGATGTGATCCCTCTCCAGGCTTTGCACCATGTCTTCCACCACCGCCTGGACGCGAGCCTGCTGAGCCTCGGCCATGGTTCCTCGTCCTGCGCGGGTCTCTGAGCTCACGATTCAAGCCGAGCTGTGGCAGCTAAACTGGGCGGGACGGATCGAAGACGCCGCGGTGCTCGCAGCCCGGCCGTCGCGAAGTTCCCTCGCTTCACAATTTGATAACAACTAAGGTCACCTCCATTCAAGCATGGTTCGAGAGGAGTGGGCGGTGCGTCACTTCCGTTTTGCTTCCGCAACCGGTTTTAGTGTACGACCAACGTGCAATCGGATTCCGGAATTAAGCAAAAGAATATTTTCAAGTGTTCGGGTGAGATTCTCAAGTGTTCGGGTGAGGCGGGAGCTAAAAATGTAATTTTCTATAAGGAAAAAAAATCCAGTAATCTATTTTGATTGTATTTGGTAAATTTTACATTATAAAGCTAAATTTTCTAAACGTAAACCATCGTTAGATGTGAATTAAGCTACGGTTTTAGATGTATTATGAATATATCCAAATTTTATTTATAAGAAATTCACTAATATAGTTAATATGATAGTAGCTTTGACGCTGAGTTTGAGGCTTTTATTTTGAAACTAGCATGTAAGCGCATCCGGAAGTGTGGCTCGATATTTAGTGACGTACACGGCGCCGGGACGTGCCTCAACTGTTAAACAAGCTTAGTAAGTTGCAATCTCTTTTGGTCTTTTAGTTACCAGCTAGTTTCGCTAACAGTTTAATGTCCGTATAGGCGGAAAGGGAAGGTTTTTGCGAGCTCGCCGCGAGGAGTCTGCGGGAAGCTACTTCCGGTTCACAAAACTACCTCTTGTCGTGACTTTTGAAATAGTTGGAGCACGCCGGGCTCGCCACCTCTCTGGCTGTGAGCCTTTCGCGTTACACAGATTCAGGTTCCAACCCCACCGAGACCGACAAATGCCGCGGTTAAGTTTTGCTGTTCTTTGCCGGAGCCATAAACGCAGACTTTCACCTTCGACCGGAGGCTGATAAGAGCCATGTTGACCCGACGCTTCACGCCGGGCTGCTCCGCGTTGCCTCCCCCCTGTGTGCAGATGCTCCTGAGCGCCAGGGACCCGCCATGAATCTGCGAGCCCTGCACCTGAAAGCGCTGCTGTTCCTGGGGCTCTGGCACGCCGGGAGGAGAAGTTTGGCGTCTTCCCCGCAGCTGCAAGACCAGCCCAGGAAGATAGGTGAGCGGGCGCCGCAAGGAAACATCCGAACCCCAGAAAAGCAGCTCCTCTGCCTGCCAGGTTTCTCATGTTCGCCTGGATGCCAGCGAGCATTCATGGAGAAGGAACAGACGTGTACAATAACGCCACACTGCAGCTGTGATCCACGCACAAGGGCGTTTGAGTGATTCACCGCTCTTTATTCATGAGTAAGGCAGTTAAACTTGTACACCTGCGAACTAGGATATCATCATGTGTGCGCTGCCTTTCACCGCTTTGGTGCTGTCTTTAATATTTCCGTGGGAGAGACCTCATCATCACGCCAGCCAGGATGCGGCAGAGCATTCACACCGGTACAGCTCAGAGAGTGATATGAGAACTTCCCAACGTTTCCTTGGCCCATGTTCCACCCATGTTCCACTCAGGTCCCATGAGAGCCAGTCGACACAGACGAGGTCTAAAGATATTTTACCGTGATTTGCCAGCTTTAGTCAGCGCGAAAATAAAATGACACAACACAAATATCAGATTTGTGCCCGTGGCGGCACGCTCGGTACGTTTTTAAGACGACCGCTGATCTGATACGAGATTCGAGGTCTTTGCCGTCATGTGCACGGCTCGGAAGCATCTTTCCCCTGCACGACGAACTTCTTTCTTTTGCTGTCCACGTTGAATGCCGCATAGTATGGACTTGAGTATTGAAATGGCTAACAGATAAGTGTAAATGATGGCACTCACAAGAGCGAACAGGCAGAGCTTCGGAACGCAGAAGTGGCGGCACACGTACGTGCAGCGGCTCAGCGCTCGACACAGCCGTACTCTCAAATCAGTTCGCTGACAGTTTGTATTAAAGTGCCGCGCATGCGCGGGCACACGTGCAACAGAGCCACCTGCCCTGGATGACATCTTCACCTCCCGTTGCCTGCAGGGAGCACACAACATCCTGAGGGGCTGGTTCCACCCCGCCCATCACCTGTTTGAGCCGTTGCCCTGTGGGAAACGCCGCAGGTCCATTTTAAAACGCGCACAACAACATTCATGAACAGTTTCTATCCCAAAGCCACCACAATACTGAAATCCGGACTGAAAGCACAGCCCCAAATATATTTTCATGTGCAATAGTTGCGATGCACTTTATTTTTCGTGAGCATATGGGCTTTTTTCAATTGCACATGTGATAACTGTGCCCGTTATTTATTTATTGTTGAGCACAGCACCTGAGTACACCTGTATTTTGTACAATGACAAATAAAGCCTACGTCTAATGTCATTGTAAAAAGGCAGTATTTGAAAAAATTAAAATAGAAATATTAAGTACTTAGAACTACAAGATGAAAATAATTGAGCGCCAAGTAAGCTATGTCCACAATTGTACCAAGGACGAGTGCAGTAATCGTCAGCGAGTGTGCAGTTACACGCTGCAAATGTAAACGGTCAAGCAGCTTCATGAGGCAGACGCGACTCTGAACTCCCGTCAGGTGTTTAGGAGTCTGATGGCAGCGGGAAAGAAAGCCTTCTTCAGTGTGGAGGTCCTGCACTTCCTGCCTCTGTACCTCCAGCCTGAGGGTAGAGGCGTGAACTGGGGACGGGGAGGGTCCTCGAGGATGGAGGCGGCTCTCCTGTGGACCCTGCGCTAGTAGGTGCTCTGCACAGAGGGGCAGTGGAGTCCCGGTGATCCTCTCAGCAGTTTTCCCTTCTCATAATCGTCCTGTCCTGCCTCCCAGAGGGAAGTTTATTAGACTCATCTGTTGATCAATCAACATGGAAAAAAAAAACAATGGTAAACTGAATCGTTTGACTAATAACCAGTGTTACTTACCACATGAAGGCATCACAGTTCAACTAAAAACTACCACTTTTTTTTTCCCGTGGCAGATGTACGGAATATTGGTAATAAAAATACTCCTCCAGCCGTCCCGAGTGGGCCTCGCCGGACAGAGTAGCTTGCATGTACTTCTGAATCAGAAATACTTTATGGTCACAGTTGCTCCATGTCAGTATAAATGACTATTAAAATTGAGGAAGGAAGTGCCAAGATAAGAACAAATATAACAATATAATTTGCTCCTATAAACAATTTATTTACTCCTATTAACAATATTACAAAATCAAAATTGACCCAATATAAACAGTATGAACAATATCGAAACAAATCATAAAAAAAAAACAAATCAATAGAACCTATTTTAGCTGGCAAAAGACATGTAAAGTGCAGGTTAAATCGAAAATTATAAAGTTTGATGGCCACAGGCGGGAATGAAAAAAAATACATGAAAAAAAGCAGAGAAAACCTCTCAAGAGGGATCCAAATGTGTGGCAGCGGTTGTTTAGTCGTTGCTCTGTTGCAGCGGTGGTGGGCGCAGGCATCGGGGGCACGGCTGCCGCGTACTACCTGAGGCAGGAGTTCGGAGCCGGGGTGAAGATCGACGTGTTTGAGCCCGGCGATGTGGGCGGGCGCCTGGCGACGGTGAAGATCGGGGAGCAGGAATACGAGACGGGCGGCTCCGTGATCCATCCTCTCAACCTGCACATGAAGCACTTCATCGACAAATTAGGTGACGTCCCCGTCTTCCCGAATCAGGCGGACCGAGCGGCACGAGCGCGCCAGCCAGCCGCCGACCGGGTGGCTGGATGGTGTTTGTGAAGGCCGCCCGCGCTGCTCTGCTGTGCTTCTGCAGGTATTCCGCCGCGGAGGGACGTCCCGCACAAGATGGCCATATTCGACGGAAAGGAGCTCACCTTCGAGGAGAGCGACTGGTTTATTGTGAATTTCTTCCGCATGCTCTGGCGATACGGGCTCAATTTCCTCCGCATGCAGATGTGGGTGGAGAGCGTCTTGGACAAGTTCATGAGGTGAGGGTCTGCACTTGTTTGCTGTCCCTTCTGTGCGCCTTGGTCAAGTGTAGGCGCACCACGGCCCCCTAGATGTCTTTTAATGACCATGCCGATCCCATCGTTGGCAGGATCTACCAATACCAGCAGTTCGGCTACTCCTTCTCCAGCGTGGAGCGGCTCCTGCACGCCATGGGCGGCGACGGCTTTCTCACCCTGATGAACCAGACTCTGGAGGAAACCATGATGGGCGAGGGCTTCTCGCAGATGTTCATCAACGACATCGTCGCGCCCATCGCCCGCGTCAACTACGGCCAGAGCGTCCGCATCAACGGCTTTGTGGGTATGTTCCACGTCGTGAGAGTCTGATGGGTTTTTTTTTTTTCTTTTTTTTGGTCTGATAGTGAAATTGTTAATTAGAAACGGCGCCTGTCTCGCTGTCAAAGGGGCGGTGTCGTTAGCGGGGGCCGATTCGGGCCTGTGGGCCGTGGACGGAGGCAACAAGAGGGTGTGTTCGGGGCTGCTGTACCACAGCAAAAGCGAGCTCATCCCCGCCAGAGTCACCTCCGTCTCAGTCAAGGTCCGCCCATCCAAGACAGGTACGGCTCGTCTCATTTGGCACGGAACTCCTCGCCCCGTTTCTGTCTTGAACATTTCGTCCCCCCCTTTTTTTTTTCCCAGGCGCCTCAGCCAGCTTCTATGAGGTCAGCTATGTCGGAGAATCGGGCTCGGCGCACTCGCTGTACGACATAGTGGTCATAGCGACGCCGCTTCATCAGGGAAAGTCTGACATCGCCTTCTCAGGTTTCTCCCCTCCGATCCCGTCTCACTACCCGGGGCGCTACCACCAGACGGTCTCCACTCTGGTCCATGGTTTGCTCAACATGTCCTACCTCGGCACCGCGGCGCCAGCCTCGGAGTTTGCGGTGTCTGACGTGCTCACCACAGACTCGAAGGGCTCAATCATCAACAGCCTGAGCTCCATTGACCCTGTGTACATCCCGCCGGGCTACGAGCGCCCCCCCACCAGCCAGGCCAAAGTCTGGAAGGTGTTCTCCCCGCAGCCGCTCACCCAGGAGCAGCTGCAGCAGATGTTCCTCTCCTGGGATTCGGTGTCCGAGACTCGGTGGCAAGCGTACCCTGCTTACCGGACGCTGTACCGCAAGACGCCCCCCTTCATCCTGCACAACCGGCTGTACTACCTCAACGCCGTGGAGTGGGCCGCCAGCGCCATGGAGATGAGCGCCATCTCTGCCAGGAACGTGGCCCTGCTGGCTCACCACCGCTGGCACAGCCAGGTCAGCAAGATCGACCAGGAGGACCTGCACACGCGGCTGAGAGGGGAGCTGTGAGGCGGAACAACTGCATGGGATGAGGAAAGATTGGGGAAAAAAAAGAAAAAGCAATAGAAATACTGTCAACGTCACACACACACACACACACACACACACACACACACACACACACACACACACGGGGGCACCGCCGCTGCACTGTAATAACACTCCCGCTGGAGCAAATCCCAACATTCCAATCAGGTATTTGTGGTGCTCTGCCCGCGTGAAACCTAATATTTCAGTTCCATTTCATTTGAGATTGGTAGTTTTTACCTTCGTTTATTTTCATCACTACAAAAAAAAAAAATCAAACACGAGCTCAGAAGGTCGGGTTGTAAACAAGGTAACTGTTTTGCCAGGTTTATGTTAAACTCACAAAGTGAGCGCCAGTGATAATCCCCCTTTTGCCCAGGACGACTGTGTGTGTGTGTGTGTGTGTGTGTGTGTGAAAAGTTGAGGTGAATCGGAAAGGAACTTTATAACAAAACGCTTTTGCTTCTAAAAGAACTGGACCAATCTGGAGGTTTGTTTTCCACGGAATGATCACCTGACCACTTGTGTTTCTTGTCCCTGTGTGGCCTTTTTTTTTTTTTTAGGGACGTTCGGAGGTGGGGCCGAGTCATTGTGCCGAGCCGTCGTTTCAAATCAGGTCCCGTTTCAAATCGGGTCCCACCTCAAGTGACCTCGCTGGCTGCAGTCTTACCTGCTGCACCCGGTCTTTGATAAGAGGAACGGCACGTTATGAATACCTCTCAGATTATTTTATTGGCCAATTACCACACCGTCGAAAGTGTGTCAGTGGAGCAGGAGAGAGAGTGTGTGTGTGTGTGTGTGTGTGTGTGTGTGTGTGTGTGTGTGTGTGTGTGTGTGTGTGTGTGTGTGTGTGTGTGTGTGTGTGTGTGTGTGTGTGTGTGTGTGTGTGTGTGTGTGACGAGCCCTCGTTAGTGCCAAAACGTCAGTTTGCCAGCGGCTTGATTGACACAGTCGCCATCCGAACATGACAACGCCTCTTCCCCGGTGTGAGCTCGCATACCGGAGAATTGTGCTGTTGACGGCGTGCGACGTTCCGATATTTAAACCGAGACCTCCAAAATGGATGCAAACAGGCCACCGGGTCACGAGCCTTTAAACCCCCCCCCACCCCCACCCCCCCTCGCCCTCAAGGTCACGTTTCAAGTCATCAAACCGTCGCCTTTAGTCTTCGTCTCTGCACCATTGTGGTGAGCCTGAGTCGTCCTCTGCCGCCAGTCACGGGTTGGCTGTTGTCGTCTATGCCGCCCGCAGGCATCACCAGCAACGCCGCAGCAGTCTCTCCAACAGGTGGAACAACAGCGCGCGGTGCTAAATTTGGATCATCACTGACCCACGCTGCACCGCAGGGTACACACACACACACACACACACACACACACACACACACAGACACACTCTAAGATGTGTCTTTTAAGCACAGTTTTTAGCACACTCTTTTATATTTCTACTGTTTTGGCATCAGTGCAACTGGCAAAAAATCAACCCTGTGTCCTTCAGGCCAAAACTATAGAAAATAAGAGATATATATATATATATATATAAATAAATAAATTTCATTTTCACTGAGCTCTCAACATTTTACCATTTTGAACAGGAATGAAGAATTTCTAACTGAATTCACCTTTTTGTACCCAAATTTGAGCCGGCTCACCGGGCTTCTCTGAGACTCTCAGACACTACAGGATTTACAATCGCAAATAATGAACATGTTTAATTCTTAGGATTCCTGGTCGGGGCGCCCCCGGTCAGAAATCGGGAGGCTAAAATCACTCGCAACACCCCCCACACCTCAGGAGAACCTGCTCCGATAATCTTCAGAGCCTTCCGATAATCGGGCCTTTGCTGACTTTGATCGGGGGGGGGGAGCAGGACGGACCCCAAATCGGCCCGATTATCTTTTAACGTTTGCCCCGCTTTCAAACAAAAAATTCTGCTCAGGAATGCAAGCAGATAACTATAATTTCACATCTTAATCAAGAAATAATTGCTGTACTATTTTCTTTTTTGTTGTCTTTTTTGGAAAACAGTCAATTTTGAGAATTCATGGATAACGACACTTATATCTTAGCATTAGAAATATAATTTTGGTTCAAGCGCTTCTGCATATGTGAAAAAAAACTTTTGGTAATTCCCACTGCTGTGAATCTGGGCAGCTGTGGCATAAACCTGACATTGGGGTGGTGGTCTGTTAAATTTTGTTAAGCACTGTCAATGTTTATGGATTCATGTCTTCCTCCGATTTCTCAGTCTCTCTACCTCCTCGGCTGACCACTGTACGACTCGTGAGGAACGCCGCGTCGTCAAGTCCGGGTTTTTAAATCTTTAGATATACTGATGATGATGATGATAATAATAAGGCCTTGATTGACAGCTATCAGCCAATCACACCAACCAGGCAACTCACAAGTGCTTAATATCAAAGCAACGGCAGCGTGTCTTTTAAGTACGTGACACACGCGCCAGAAGTGAAGACATCGACGGTCCTTTGGGGCTTCCTGCGTCTTTTGTGATGACGCGATCATTACTCGCCGTTTTTTTTTTCTTTTTCTTTTTTTTTTCTAGCACTGTGGGGATGAATCTGTTCACAAAACTATTTTGTATCTGCGATTGACCAGATCTGAGGTTTCACCCGAAGACGACTACTTTTGGAAGGAAACCGTAGTTTGCTTCTTGTTTTTGTTTTTTTTGTTTGTTTTTTTAAGCACTTTTAGAGGTGTATTTTTCTAGACCTTTTTAAAACCAGAGTTAATTGTGCACTTTAATCGAGTCCAAGTAACAAGAGCGAAGCCGGTGGCGTACGAACGCGGCTTCCTCTGCACAAATGAACTTTCATTAACAACTATTTTTGGATTAGAAATTTTAACCTGATTTCAGCCTGTATGTTGTGAAAATGTTTACAACCGCAATAAAAACTGACGAGACCTTGTGCGTTTTGTAGTTCCATTGAATATTTTTCACTTCTAAGCTGGACACATAAAGACATGCCCCACTCATGTAGATTCTGTTCTCTGTCAGCAGAATGATTTCCATCATTCAGATAATGTTTCATATTTTTTCTCCACCTTGAGCTGAAAGCGCAGCGAGGCTGCGGGCAATCTCACGACAGAACCCAGGTGGGGGGGGAAGGGGGCATATAAGCAGCAGCAGCTTTATATTCCGCACATCAAATCAAGCTCTCTCAGATGTGCGTGACAGAACGAAGAACTTGCCCGATGACTGATGAACATCGTGACCCGTCATTCACAGGCCCGAGGACGCGCGGTGAAATCACCGTTTCTGAGAGGAAATAAACATTGTTTTCTTCTTCAAACAGACACAGTTGGGCCGCAAAAAAAAAGAAAAGGGCCCATGTGACCGAGGCGCCAACAATAGGCAGCATTGACGGCGGGAATAAGGCCTCGTCTGTGCGGTGATGTGCCACCCGGCGGTCCTCTCAGGTAGCGAGGGTGGGAGGGGGGGGACAGTGGTACCAGTCCCTGCGGAACATGTGACCCCCACTGAGGATATAAGACGCCGGATAACTGACATCAACATCAACAACAACAACCCCCGTAAATCCTTCACCATCCAGACCAGGAGCCAGGATGAGATTTCTAGTGCCGCTGTTGGTGTCGCTCGCCGTGGCAGCGTTCCACTCTGGTAAGGAGGAGTTTGATTGAATTTTTTAAGGCGCCGCGGTTGCACCGCGTCGGAAGGCCCGGAGGTCAACCGGCGACAACCCCCCACCCCCGCCTTGGTGGCCCGGATGAGCCGCGCGGCTGAGTGAGTTTATGTGTGTGTGTGTGTGCGTGTGCTTGCAGCTCTCTGCGCGTCTCTGGAGTCCGCAGAAAAAGAGGGAAAGGCCGCTCAGTACGGTGAGAGATCAAACCCGCCGGTGACCGATCAGCACTGATCACAGATAAGAGTGACGTCAGCAACCTGGAAGATGCTTCCTCTGTTCTTCTCTTGCAGATGGGCTGACGGAACTGCAGAAAATAGGTACGGTGGGTCGGCCCGCTCGACCGCTTGGAACTGACCGCGAGCACATTTGCGCGTTAACGCCCCCTCGTTGTGTCCTCAGACCAGATGGAGTTTGAGGCTGCTCAGACGGTGGAAGTGGCCCAGATGAACGGTACGTTTGCCTCTGTGACCTCGGCGCCAAAGACGGGGCGACCCCCTCCACCTCCTCCTTGCAGATGTGCCCCCCCCATCCACTGTGCCACCAATAACCCTTCTTTCCCTCGCTCTCCCCCCTAAGTTACAGAGGAACGTAGCGCAGACGCACGCTACCTGGGTGAGAGCAACCACCAGACTTATAAAAAAAAATAAAAAATGAACGCCAGTTGACGGCTGGTGCTGCCGCCCCGGTTGGTAACGCAGCCTCTCCAAATCTCGCCCACGCAGAGGCGGCTCAAGGCGGATCCGGTAGGTGAATCGGACGCCGATTAAAGCCGGGCGCGCGCGCGCCCTGGATTCACGTGGCAATTGACTATCAAATTGTCCCTGATAGTTGAGGAGCGCGTCGACGCCGAGGGCGACGCCACAAGTGAGTACAAACACGCGCCCCGGGGGGTTTTGGACGGGCATTTGTTGAGCACGCGACGGTCGCATGACGCTGCTTAACTGTGAAATCGTCCCGCAGCAGAGGGAGGCGGCAACGCCGCTGCCGCCGCAGCTGCCGCCGCTCCTGCTGCAGCGGCGGCAGCAGCAGCAGCTCATGAGGGTGAGACGGGTTTTTATTTCACTCATGAGCCTGTGGGTGGCAATAAAGGACAGTTCTGGATATGAAAATGGTGTAAAAAAAAATATATATATATATATATATGCACACACATATATATTTATATACATTTATCTCCGTTGTTCTCCACAGAATCAGAGTCTGAGTCCTCTGAGGAAGCAGATGGTGAGCAGTTTTAATGCGGCTTATTA
>CAAKHG010021500.1:0-12019 GCA_901007715.1 Dactylopterus volitans
GGCAAAATATTAGGGACACCTCGCAGCACAGGTTAGGGTGAGGAGTTAAAATTGGGTGGGGGTTAGCCTATAACCCAGTACAGTTCAACAGCATCACAAATTACAGTCCCAATAAGAATAATTAGAATATGTCAACACCTCTCAAACAGATTCAGTGAAAATCTAACACAAAACTCCTCCTGAAGAGAGAATTTATTGCAGGGTTGTTAAATTATATTCCACAGTAAACATGCGGTGGTTTTACTTTTATGGCTGATGAGTGTATTACTTGAGTCTTTAAGAACTATTTCATATCTTTACGACTCAAGTCCTGGGGTTTACTATTGTCCTCCATTTTCACAACGTGAAGGACTCAAAATCTCAATGGCGTCATGAATTACCTTCTCAAGTCGTAGCCGTGAGAGAAACATCATATGAAATAAGCTGCTGACATAAATTGTGCATCTTATGTATGTGGAAAAAAAACCCCAAATGTTAACAACAGATTTATTTACCATATAATTAAATCATTTATTAACTATCATCTAAACATTCTATTTCTAAAACTGAAGCTACTGTGGTAGATTTCTTTTTTTTTCTACATTTTGATCAATTTTTCATGTTATGGCCACATGCACATTCTAATGGTGCTGATGCTGCGCCTAATTGCACAAGCCCAGCTGTGAACTCACGCACACCCACAGACACGCGCGCTTTTTTTTTTAATGCTTCCACACATGTACAGCGTTTTCTAAGAGGTGCTAGACACTTTATAGGAGGTGAGAGACAAGAATGCTTTTACAGGCACAGATGCACCGAGTCGGTAAAGAAGACAGGCATGACAGACATAATGATCGCATCATTCCACCACCTCCCCTGAACCCCTCCCATCCCGAGGATACAGTTGAGTAAAGAGAGAGCAGGAGCTTAGGAGAAGGTCTAAATGGGACGTGAAGGAGAGAAGCAGTAAGGGACAGAAGCACATCAACACACACACAAACACACACGCACGCACGCACGCACGCACGCACGCACGCACACACACACCGGACACACAGACACAGATTAAATAATTTAAACTAAATATGCATTAATGCGTTCAATTGCTCATTGAAATGAATGCACTAGTATATCAGCTTGAATGATTTGCCCAGTTTACATTGATAAAATTTCACTAACTGGGAGTCTCTAGCAAATGCCTTGTAGCATTGTTTCTACATGGCCATAATTCATATGGAGAGTAACTAAATTTATCAGAGAGAAAAAAAAACAAAGTTGTGTTCAGTATTTTCCATTATGGTAATCATTGTGCTGTATTACATTTGGAAATATATCAAGAATATTTCTTGTAGTGCTTCCTTCCAGCTGTCTGATAGTTACGACTGTTCACCTAACATGAGTCATGGCTCTGAAACGTCACATCAAGATCTTACTGACCACAGTTGTCCACAGCAATAGAAATCTAGCTAAAGCTTGGACCTGCATAACAAATATATCGCTTAATGTTACCTTCAAGTAGTGTGTTTTTGCTCACATGTGTGTTTTGCTGCATAAAGTTGTTATTCTTTTCAGTGCTCTCATGTCAAACACCCCAGGAATCAGTCACAGAGTGTACATGCATGCTGTACATCATTCAATAAAGACTTCTATTAAGTATACTAGGGATTATAGCCAATACAACAAAAATAAAATGAGTGAAACAAAAGTGAAACTTCAATTTAGGGGATAAGCACACAGTTATTCCCAATCTAGCCATTGTAGAATAAAAGCCCGAGTGGAGGGCGGCGGCATTGTGAGAGGAAAAGTCATTAACGCAGATTATTCAAATACTGTCACATGGTGATGCTTCGGGGCATAAAAGCGCTGGGATGATCACTGGATCATTTCCAAAAAGAATTTTTGTGTCCTACTTAAAATAAATGATCACATGATTTACATAATTGAGTCTCTTCTTTTTTTTTTTTGCCACTCTGGAGAAGCAAGTCCATCTGTAAACACACTAACAACTGCACAAAACAGCGATGACAGACTTAAGCAGACAGACGGTGTTCATGAGGAGTGGTGTTTCTGGCCCACCCACCAATTCAAGTCCAATAATGACTCTCTCCTGAGCTCTGTTTTAGTCTCAAACAGCTCCTGAGAGAGAAATCTTGCTCTCATGAAGCTCAATATCGCCGGCCAGGTAGATCACGGTGGGTTTGTCTAAGCTTTTATGCTGCCCACAGCTGCAAACCAGGCGGATGACAGTGAATCACACAGAAAAGGTTCGGAATGTGAAGCTCTTAAAAGCTAAAAGGAACCGCAAAGTGTGGTGATGATTCTCTGGGGATTCACCGACACAGGTGGCAGCTTTCGCACCGCGCGAGCTCATGTGACCAACCGCCAATATACTGTAAACACACCGACTGGCTCAGTTTTCAATCTAGTGCGCAGTTCAATGAGACGTCACTTTCAAGTTCAAAAGTGAGATAACTGACATGAGTCAAATGAAAATGAAAGCGAAAAACCCAGAACTGATTCTGGCAAGCGGGATGAGATGCGAATCAAAATGTTGATCAGCACAACTAAACTAATGGCAAACATAAAGCAAGTAGACGCGCGCAAATTTGTATGGCATGGTCGGTGCGATGTGGTGTGCATGTCTGTGCGTGTGCGTGCGTGCGTGCGTGCGTGTGTGTGTGTGTGTGTGTGGCGTATTTGCATGGGGATGGCAGTGGGGCTGACTGAGGAGGCCGATGGCTGCAGGGGAGAAACTGCTGCTGAGGCAGATCGAGTGAGGACTGATGCGCCGAAGCTGCCTGTAAAATGCATGGCTGCCTCACACAGGCAACATCTGCAGTTGCTCTCTCTCGCTCCGGCATCATTCAAGGGGACAATTACAAGCTGGCAGAGTCGTCAACTGTTAAAATGGTGAGCATCAGACGGTGTTTACATTGGTCTGAATGTTTAAAGCGCTGTGTGTGTGAAAACAACGTTCACGCACAGCAGAGATCTGAGGTCGTTTCTGCAGAGCTGTTAAACAGTGTAAATCTCCTCTTCGCCCTCTTTTTAAGTTGGCAAACAACAAGCTGCATCGCAGCCAACATCTGGTGAAAAGTAGGACAGACAAGCGCGGCTGACCAAGTTATTATTAACTGCGATGTCCCCCCGACAAAATCAACAGAAATGTGGTGATTGGCTACAGAGGAATTTAAAATGACCAAAGATAAAAAATTTGACCAGAATTGAGAGCTGTAATCTTACTTTCAATTGCACACAGCCTGCTGCAAACCCCGTCAGTGAATCTAAATGGCTTACAGTGTTGATGCACTGCATGTGCTGTTTCTCGCAGTTTCTGCCATACATCAAATAGTGTTTTTTTCTCCCTTATAATGGAGATTTTCTGAAATGGTTTGCAGAGTTTATAAATCTTTCAATGCCAGCTTGGTGCATATAGGCGTAATAATGCTTCTGGAAAACAATGTTGCAAGCTTGCCCAGTGAGGCTTGAGGAAGAATTTCTGTCAGTGGTGCCGGATGGTGGGAGGCCAACAACTATGTGTGTGTGTGTGTCTGTGTGTGTGCGCGCGTCTGTGTGTTTGTAGCAGTAGACAGACCGGAGACTTCAAATAAACAAACAATAATTCACAATGCAATTCTGTGATGGTGTTGTGGGATTTAACATTATGAATGACGAAATACATTTCATCTGACTGCTGTTTTACTTTTTGATGCACTGGCTCTTGTGACATGTTTCCAGAACCATGCGGTCTATTGCAACATAACTAGGTGAGCTCGCTTGAGTTGGCTGGGTTACCATAACAAGATATGCAAAATGGTTTGTTCCAGGGAACCATGTCTTGTGCCACTATTTGCTCCTCTCCGAATGAATAAATACTCTCCAGTTCAGATGGAACTGATTGCAACATCTACACTGAACTCTTAGAAGGAGCAGCCGTTGTTGTTTTGGAGTAAAACGGTCTAAGCCTTGCTGTTGTGTTGCGGCATCGGGGCACGTTTGGCGATACAGTTATGCACGAATGTGGAACGGCTGCCATACTTCCGGGACCCAGGCGTCCTGTTGATGTTCATTTTCTTTGTGATCTCTCATTTAAAAATCCTCTCTCATGAGAGAAAAAAGCAGCGGAGACCAAGTCGCACTTAACAAACTGATAATTGTATCGCCACAGCGCAGCAGTTGTGGAATAGAAGACAAGCATGTCGTATTTATGAGCGGCAATTATATCGCTATTTTACACTTTCAGCGGGCTGGAATGGCGGACAGAATGGCCGGCTGTTGCTGTAGCTGCCCAGTCGCAGTGTGGCGGTTAGGAAGACAAATCTCTTGACAGCTCTGACTTTATCACCCTGATGTCGATAAGCTGATCATACAGTGCAGCTGTTGTCATTAAATTGTATGATGACATTGCAGCGCCATAATAAGTCAGACAGACGGACTTAGCTGCTCTGCTCAGATGCTGGCTGTGATGCAACTCTGTACAGACGACGGAGTAGGAAAGAGTTTTGCTGTTGTACAGCTGGGAGTTTCAATGTTGACCGATGTCTCCAAGAAAACAACCTGGAAGTGTAGTGTGGACATGAGTCCAGCATGCTAAATAACCTGCAGCATAATACAGATGCAGCAAGTCAAGTACAGAGTCATATCAGAAGATGGATCTGCACAACTGAATCAGGAGCGGCCGGGAGACATTGATTGTGTGGAGGCTAATATAGATGGAACATTCTCAGCTGGAGCTCCTTGATTAGATTAAAGATCTTTTCGTCCTGTCTTAGTGCATTTTAAATGGCTCTCCCTATGAAAGTGACTTACTCTGCTGAGTTCACAGCATGGATTAATGAGGGGAGATCAGATTTGGGATTTGTAACAAACAACAGGGCTCTTCGCCGCGTTTGCGGTGTTAAAGGTCACAGCTTTTGTGCGCAACATGAAATGCCGGCTTTCCTTACAGAATCAGTGCCCGTAGTCTCAAAAGTTTGTTGCCTGAAAACTTGAGCAGCTTGAGTCCTCAGGGTCCCCACAGGCAAACACACAGTCTAATGTTCATTTTATGTAACAACAGCTTGTTTTTATGGGTCACTTGTTCGCAAATATACACACATAATTTGCGGGGAGCCTTCCTATTTCCATAGGTAAATGGGCTTCTGCCTGTATGTTTGTGTAGCTAGTGTTTGCATACATGCCAGAATCTTTCACTTATGCCATGCTAATTATCTGTGTCCTTTAGAAGAGAAGTCGCTTGAAAAGGCAGCAGAGTCCCCTTCTGCCAAACTCCACACCTGCTAAAGGAAGTTTGATGTCCCCGGTGACGCAGGTTTCCCTGATTTTTTTTTTTTAGAGCTCCCTTTAGGTCCACTTAAAGATTTAATATTTTGACTCATTTTCCAAAGACGAGGGAAAATTATCGTTTGTGGCCTATTTAAAAAAACCTACTGTATATGCCTGTGTGAGTGCAGAGATGAAGATCACGTCTTCACTGAACCCCCTGCTGCTTTTTAAAGCTAATCAAGTTCGCAGTGATTTCAATGCATGAGGGTTTCTAAAGCTACTCACCATCAGACCACCTCATGGCGTCGTCCAGGTGTGGTGGCAGCCCCTTCCAGAGTGAGCTGTCTTTAGGATAGCCCTGGTCCATGCGCCTCAGGTGGTCATCATACCGCCAGTAGCTGTTGTCCTTGAAGAAGTAGGTTTTGTCGTTGTGCAGCCAAACAAAGGCTGCATCCACACCCTCTGACGGCAGGCCGAAGTCGCTAATTGGACGGGGATAACCCTCCTCCACATTATTGTCTTTGAAAACCCAGTACTTGAGACCTAAATACGGTAGACAGAAATGAACAATTGAAGTAGGAAATAATTGCAAAACATCTTCATCCCCATTGCGCCTGTTATGAAGCAGTGCCTCCAAACTTTAAAATGAAATGAAAACATCTTTAAATAACTATATATACCTTTGAAAAAGACTATTTTGTGGTCTCCTGGTCTCTCATACACAGCGTCCACGCTGTCCAGATTGGGCGGTAGGCCTCTCCAGAAGCGATGGATCTGAGCTGGACGCAGCGACACCAGGTGCTTCTCTCTTGTCAGTCGCCAAAAATACTTTCCTTTGACAGAGAAGAAAACTGAGCTTGAACTTCTTCACAACACAGGAACAATCGCAATTTGATTTTGTTTGCAGACATCTTGCTATGTCTGCAAGCAGCCTAATTCAAGTCCTGTCACTCGTTCCATTGCAGCGGTTACTAAAAATGACAACCAAACCATCAGGTGAGTTTGAACTTCTATTCAAAATTCACAGTATTTATGAGCTTGCTACCTTTTTCTTTATCTACTTGAAAAAGGGAGCATTGAGGAATATGGTAGCTGAGCCTGAGCTCAGCAACAGTGGTGTAACTGATTAGCATTCACCTTAGCCAATATGCTGCAGGCTATTTTTATAAAATCAAGAATAATTTATAATATGACCATCTCAAAAATGTTGTGGAAAGTACTCTGTTTTCCAGATATGTTAACCAAACTGACTAATATACGACTATAGGCCAGTTTTAAACACCTTTGCCTTGCCTACGTGCCCATAAGATATTTTTCATGTGCTACAAGATATATTAGACGTGAAATTTTTAGGCCATTTCCAAGACAAAACCTCAAAATATGTCATTGTGAGACAAAGACATGAGTTTGCTTGGGATTTTGTGCCGCTGGAGGTGGCCTTTACGTTAAGCACATAATGTGTATGCAGCCAGGTTGCAAACAGGTTGGCTTCCGCAGGAAGATTTTGCCAAGGCTGCAAGTACGTGACAGTGTGTGATCTGTGAGATGAGCCCAAAGCAACACATGACTTGGCGCTCTATTGATCGACTTGCAACACCACTCTGCCCTGCATGCAGTGTCCTGTCACTTGCTCTTTCAAGTAATCTCCTCTCTATTCACCTGTTTTTCTCTCCTCTTTTTCTTGTACACTTCTCTCTTTTGTTGACATTTTTCCTTTTAGGCTTAAATACCTTTGAAAAAGAAGGCTTCCCCTCGTATTTGGGCTACAGCATCAAAGTGAGTGGTGCATCTGTCTGGGGCATCTCTCACCAGCCTGTGGTGGGTGGGGGGGATATTGGAGGAGGGAGGGAGGAGAAGTTTTAGGAGGAGAATAGACAAGGGAGACGGAAGAAATGGAAGTTTTTAAAAAGGTAGTTTTGGTGTAAAATACAAACATCACTCGCTGCAAGCTTACACTTTTTCACTAAAATGATGCTCCCATATGCTGACACACACACAAAAAAACTGTGATAATTGCAGTCACCCACTACGAGAGTCTGAATTTGTGCCTTCAATTAAATAGGCTAAACATTAGGTGAGATGCTATCATGCTGGCACGCTGATGTCCCCCGGTGCATTTATCCCGAGGGATAATAAGTGATTTAAAGCACTGACGTGGTTTGCCTGCCAATGATGAAGCCATTAGCACCACAGGGCCGCCACTGTGAGTGGGAGGCCATCAGCCCTCGTATTATCAACAAAGATGTCTTTTCATCAGTGATGTCTTTATCAGCGCAACGTCACTGCCTATTGGTCAGCATTTGTGATCCTGCCTGCTCCTGCTTCCCTTCTGCGTGATGTCCTGATGCAAGATGTGAATAAAGAACTAATGTTGGCAGTGAATGGGTGATAGTAATGAGGAAAAGTGTTTTATTTTTTTCCGGTTTAATTTAGAAATGCTGCATTGCAATGAATTTTTTTTTTCGTATTTTCTGCACATATTGTATAATGTTATAATGGCAGATGTTCATATTACGTATACGTTTTAAATAATGAACTAAACATCTGTAGAGGTAATCCCTGTGAGCAAAATGCCTAGGCTATGAACATTTCTACTTTTGAGCCGAGGTGATGTCACAGATGCTTTTCCATGCTTTGTTAATTATGTTAAAATCTATTAATAGCACTCTGACAAGAGGACAAAAATATATGAGTTGTTAATTGCATAAATGACGAAAAATCCAGTCAGCTACTATGTTTTTTCCTCCTCTCAAATAAAAAAAAAAAATTATCCTTTGCATATTCATACAGTATGAATTTGTTTTTACAAATGAGCTGCCCTTTAAAGGTTCATTTTGTGAAATTTTGGTACAAGACCTCACATATTTGTATCGTTAATGCCACCCTGAGGCCAAATGAGTCACTGGCCAGATGGTCAGGTAATTGCTGTCAGGGTGGCCAGTTGACAAAACATGTGGACGGCGATCTGCTAGGGTCTAATGTCTAATAGTGTGCAGCTTTCATATTGAAAGATGGCATACTCACAAAATATGAAAAGCATGTAAGCTCAGCAATTTTGACATGTATAAAACCACGCGTTCCTGCAAGGCTTTCCTTTATAGAGCCCTGTTAACAGGAGATTTAGCGCAGCTGCTGGTCCGCCCTATAAATTACTGCACAAATGTGTATAGAAGCGCATCTATAGTCAAAATAACAATGGATAATCAATTAAACTTCACCGAGGGTGAGGGGGAGCTTCTTATTACAGAGGTGGAGGCCAGTAAAAACCTGTTATTTGGTGTTTTTTCAGTCAGTTTTTTCAGAATCAGTAAAAAGCAAAAAGTGATTAAGGGTCAGAGTTCCACTGTTAATGCGGCAGTTCAGAGACCCAAACGACAGAAATAAAGCAAAATGGTTCTGACATCAAAGTCGATGTCAAATAAAGAGAAACAGTGCGTCGGCAGACTGTTGCAGTCACAGCGAGAGGCTCGGGAGACCAGATGTCACGGGAGAAACCGGTCGCTGGAACCGGTTAGCATGTGAGGATGATTTAGACATGTGTTTTAGTCTTGGTAGGCAGGTAAAGCACAACCTGGCTCACCCAGTTTAAAAATGAATAAATGTATGTCCTCCTGTGTCATGTTTGGCCAGTCTGCATCCCTGATGTTGTTAATGTCTCCATATCATATCAACGGAGAATATTTCAGATCACGAGCAAAATCCTTTTTTTAAAACACAGCGAGCGAGTCATCTCGTCTCATCCACTGGAAATTAAAATAACCAGACTTTCATTGTGGCACTCTAAAGTTAAACATCAGCCATATAAATGCTTTAACTACTATGATGCATTAGCAAAAAAAAAAAGGGTTTGTCTTCATAGTCTACTTCATAAACATAAAAAGATAAGTTGCGTACAAAGTTTTTTTTTTATATATATATTTGGCAGGTTTCAGTCCTCTGCAGATTTATATTGTCAAATGACAAAGCCAGACAAGAGTTTGGAGGGCAGCTCCAGAGTCCAAACATTCTCATTTCATTTTGAGTTGTATAGATAGTTGTTGTGTGCGTCAAAAATACACCGATCTTTACTGTTTACTTTGTCCCGGAGGCTCCACACTGCAGGATTTAGGCACAATTAGTGGGAGTTTCATTTTATTGCCTCCAGTGGGCTTTTATCTCAGCCTCTGGCCCAACATATTTACCAAGGCAGTAGACAGACAGAACAGAAGCCTGAAGGAGCTTGGACAAGAATGAATCAGGAGTGTGTGTACGTTTGCATGTGTGTTTGAGAGGATAACAAAACTGGAGAACGAAAAAGAGAGGATGAAAGATGATGAAACGGCTGAGATTGATTGTAGTACAACCCGAATAATAATTGAGATGCACAGAAAGGACATGGAGTCATCTCCTTACAAGACACTGGATCTGTTGTCAGGAAGGTCCAGCAGGACGGGCGGCTCGGCTGTCTGGGAGGGGTTGCCAGGTTGAGTCGTGTGGGACACCGAGTCTCTGACACCTATGAGGGATATGAAGTTCAATCAAAATGAATCACATTAACATGCAAAGGGTGCATCATTATCAGTGATTAATAATTTAGTTGACTGTTTATTACTCAGCAGAGAATTAATTTTGGTTATTGGAAGGCATACTGTATTATTTATTGCGGCATTCAGTTATTAATGGTTTCTGATTGCTTCTGAAATGTGAAATGTTTCTACTTGTCTTTTATATCTTTGTGAATTTGTCAGGAAATGCGAGAAGCAAAATGTTTGCTGAGGGTACTGTGGGGTATTTTAAGCTCTCGTATCGTGTGCCACTCTACACAGTAAAGAATTAATCTTAGCAATTCTCCTGTCATTATGAAGAAAATGTATAAGCCTGGACCTGGTTTCTATGTTGCTGTTCCAAGTGTTTCAACAACTGCATTGAGGACCCTAGAATAACTTGTGCTGGCAGACAGAAATGCCTAGTAAATGATAAGCTTATAGAGAACCACGCTAAACAACGATGGTATCGTTAACCCCCCCGCCCCCTCCACACACACACTTCTTTTAGACTGCAAATAAAAGCTCACTTGATCACACTGGCCTTTCTAGGTGCTATGAGATGCAACACTTTTAATGTGTTTTATAGTATATATGTGCAATTGCTTCTTGTATTTGTTAAGAGTCCTTGGATGTCTTAAAAAGCGAATCTAATTGCATGAAATAGGACCGCGGCTGCAACTGGGTTTGGTGCGGTGCGACATCACTGTACTGACAGGATTACATTGGAATGATTGATCACCGTGACTTGTGATCAAATGAGTGCTTGTAGACGGGTGAATAATATTTTTTCATTCCCTGTAAATCATTCTAAATAAAAGTCCTTGGTTAATTTATGCAAAAGCTCTTCTTATGAAGCAACAAAAACTGGAAATGTTGGTTCTCATGAGCAGTAATTAAACACATCTCCTTGCTAAAATAAAGCGGATGTATGAAGACACAAATAGGCGCACAAGAGAAATTAAACCTCTACCCGCAGAAATTCATTTCCAAGTTCCAAGCACTCAGGCTATTAAAAGATCTTTTTTTTTTTGTCAAACTATTATATAAATAATTCAAAATGATCAACTTCATAGTTCTGAAAATGTTCAAAGCAGAGGTACAGCTTGTATTTCAATTATGGATCACGCACACCATATAATATAGACAGCCAGCGTCAGCTCCTTCCTGTTAAACACAAATAAAGTAAAAATAACCTTGGGCGCAGATGCTGCCATTTTGTGCTGGCGATGTCTGTTCAGCAGCAATCAGGAAATAGAGCCATGATATCAAAGTCCCACCCAGCTTAGTCACAGGTGGTAGTTACAGTCACCATTTAAAAACACATTTTTACGCTTTGAAACTACGATAATGGTTGAAAAAAAACCGAGTGTAACATGTTTCATGTAACATCGTAATACACAAGCACCCATCAATCTATGAAATAAACAACCATAAGATCCATCTTAATTGAGAAACATGGACTGATTTTTTTTTTTTCTTTCCCTGGAGACGTATCGCATAGGCTCAAAGGCCAAAGTGACGCACACTGGCTGCCAAAAGTCTGGGGCTGACACGTCCTTAGAAACCTGTAAGTAAATGGTAAATGGACTTGCATTTATATTGCGCTTTTTTTTTTTTACCTTGACGGTACTCAAAGCGCTTCTACACTGCCATGGCCTCATTCACCCTTCCGCACTCAAAATTCATACACTGATGATGTGCTCACAACTCCATCTTAGGTGAAACACTGTACTGCAAGAAAGTAATGGCTGTGAACAGATTCACCTGCACGTTAATGCCCACTGCATACTCAGACTTAATGCAATGCATGTGGCCGGCTAAACGAGCGATGGATTTGACATTCCCAACAGATGCTTCACGATGAAGTATGCGGCTATGTGCACTTCACACAGGTGAAAATGCGGTGCCGTTTACGTTGTGCCTCCTCTCTTACAAACAAAGGCACCACATTTGCTATTTGTTAGGGTCTTGGAGAGCAACCAGAACTGTGATATGCTTCTCTGTGGCTCGTCTTTTAAACTGGCAAAACCGATGTTGCAAATTTCCAAAACAGGCGTTTTTTTTTTTTTGGATAAACTGACCACATATTGGCCTACAAAGTATCGTCTGCCTCAATGTCCGAGGTCGTCCGTAACATTCTACATACTCAATTTGACATTAGATTTGGTATGAACAGTGTGTAAGTAGGTGACTCCGAACACAGCCATTGATTTAATCTGTCTCTTTCACAGCATTACACGCATTTAATT